>VZSZ01008654.1:80315-97098 GCA_013398815.1 Ibidorhyncha struthersii | reverse complement strand
GTCCCTTCCAACCCTGACGATTCTGTGATTCTGTGATTTCCTCTAACTTCAGGCATCTTCAACATAGATGTCAACATCTAGTTTGTTTTCTAGACTCCCTTTGTAAGCAATGGAGAAAAACAGTCTCTTTTGTGGTGCAATTTGTCTCATTTTAAGGGTGATAAATAAAATAGACTGGATGAATCGTGCAATTTAGAAGTACTTATTTCCTTCCATTGACTAGAAATATAGGCAAAGAAGTTAGCATAGATCTTGGTGTGTAGAAGTCAGATGAGATATACCTCATTTCTGATGACTACCAAAAGAGCAGATGATGTAAAAGAATGGTCTTAGTTTTTTAATGTGATGATGTTCTACTCTATTTCTTTTGGAGCTGTTGTTTTGCCACAGACAAAATGTTATTGTTATTAAATGTTGCCCTTGGAAAGCCCTGTGGAGGCTCGAAACAACTGAGATCTATTATTCCTGAGCCATTTTTAAATCTCCAGGTGTTTTTCTTCTCATGGTGACAGCTTATCTTGCCTGACTTCCCTGCTTTTCATTCCTGTTATATTTTGGTCTTTGTGTACTTATGAAAAGGTAAGACTTACGTTTTTCTCTAGATGACTAATTACATTTTAATTTTTTTAAGCATTTAAAATTGTACTATAAATTACTCAGTATTTTAAATTACATTGTATGTGTAGTGGAAAGAGGTAGCAAAAATGAAAGAAAATGTTTTATTGCATTTTTACCGGTTTTCAACAGGTCCTACCAAATGTCATAGTTACTACCTGAGTGGGCAGCTCCTCCTTCAAGACCTAGCCTGTGGCAGTATTTCTATGGGAAGCCTTACCTAATGCTGAATCTTCTGTCTAAGCCCACATGAAGTGTTTAATTCCCTCTGAATTCAATACGCACTTCACAAGAACACACGATAGAATTGGATTTTAAGAAAAAGATAGCTAGGAAGCAGGAAGGATCTCAGTTTGCAGAGTGCTGAGCCTATTTCTGTCACTTCATTTAAAATCTTCTTCCTTTTGAAGTAACATGCAAACAACATTTACAGTCTACAAATGAAATCAATTAAGAAGTTATGAGTGAGACTTGAGTTGTTTACAAAACTAAGGGGCTGTGAGGTGCCAGAGAGAAGTCTAGTTGTCTGCTTGAAGGCTATGCTGTCACTCTGCTAATAAAAAATAAATAAATTATAGAATGTCTGCAAAATAACAATTAGAGAAAGAAGAGGGAGCCCATATTAAACATTAGAAGACAGTTTTGATTTCCTGTTGGGATGTAGATTAATATTTATTAGTATAAGTTTAGATACTGAAAGGTCTTTTTAATCAAGGTGAGAGGCAATTTTCATTAGATGATCTTTAAAAATGGATAAATATGCATGAACAGATTAAATATCTGAGTCACAGCAAAATTCTAATAAGGATCAAAAAAATATACTGCTCTGTGATCCACCAAAGGAAACAACATTGCTTTTCCCCTCAGTTGAAGAGACTGCTATTGTGATGAAGTAAAAAAAAATAAAATGAAGTAACTGGATGTTTTTTTTTCCTTAGAAAGGAAGAAGAAATTTGCAGGAATAGCTTAGATGGTCAGTGGACCATTGCACTGGTAAGTGTTATGTTTGAGCATTATTTGTGCTTACTTGCTGCATTTTAGTTTACAGCGAATGCTGTTTCCTTCTTATTTTAACCAACTCTTAAGGTGCTGTTGCTGACAGTACGTGTCAGAGGGCTCCTAATTTGTCCTTGGACGAAAGATATGCAAGCCACTGGCTTTGCACTAAGGATAGGTTTGACCACTTACATAGGAGTATATCATAAGTTATAATAAGTCGCCCATCACAATGAGATGGTCAAGCAAAACCTTATAGCTCAATGTCCTTGTGGCATGTCATAGAAATTGTCTGGTGGTTTCAGAAGAGAACTGCATCATACTCCAAACACATATTTTGAAGCTATCTGTTTTTCTAAATTCTACAGCTTAAAATAACCTAGTGAAAGTTTGGAGGTTATATATTATACATTAATTGATAGGAGGATGATCTAGAATCCAGATTTCATACATTATACAGTAACACTATTACACTACAGTATTGACACTCTTTAACTATAGTTCATTATCATGTGTAATGTTGTAGGTCACCTCACTACACCTTGGTGAGACATAGTTTCAACGTGATATTAATTAGAGACTATACATTTTTTGATTCTCCCTGTTTATAAGGGGCAGGGTGAAAGAAAATAATAAAGTTTCTGACTGCAGGAGATCTGTTTAACTGGAAGTGATAGGTTGAGTTTCACTTCTAGGAAGAAGGGATGAGTAAGTTTGTTTTACAGTTAGCATGGCATCTCTGCAGCATCCTGCCTTGTGTTCATCTCCAGAGTTTCAAGGCTCGGAGTGCATCTGAAGTAGCCTAATCAAAAGTAGTAGAGACAGGGCAAACTCTGCTGTCAGATCACAAAAGCAGTGTAGTGGAAAGACAAACAACTTATTAAGAAGAAAAATAAATAGGGAATAATAAGACTTTTCAAACTGAGGAAACTGTGGGGAAAACCCACAAACATACCATGTGCAGGTGGCTATCTTACTGCTTCTGCTAAGGGGGGGGCTGAGGAAGGGAGGAAGAACTATGCCTTAACTGCCTACTCTGTTTTGTTTGCAGGTGTCCATGGGATCTGAACACAGCAGCTCCTGTCTCACTTTTAATTCGAGCTAACCACAACTCCTTTAGAAGTCTTCCTGTATGTGCTTAGTTGTCAGCTGTAATAATAATAGTTAGGCATGAATCCAGCTGCTGGATCAAAATCAAAATGAGAATTCAGAACATTACCTGCCTGTTTACCTAACTTCTGAAATACTTCTTCATCTTCCCTTCCCATCTCCCTTGCTGCCCAGCTGACGTAGGAGAAGTTCTGGGAGGAGATGGGGGAAAGCGTAACTGCTATAGCTGGTTCAAGTATGAAATCTTGACTGATTGAATCCCTGGATGGGTCCAGCCTCTTCTTCTGGTGAAGAGAAGCGACACGCAGACTCTTCCTGTGACATCGGAACTGAAGCATGGAAACCTGCTGAGGGCCACCATTTCCTGCTGGCTAAGTGCCTGCTCATGCTGGAGTGTTGTGTATCATGCAGCTGCCTCGTAGGATTTTTAGAAACACTGACACCATGGCTAGGCAATATTTCTGAAATGGTTTTTCAAGAGAATTAAATTGCAATTGAATGCAAGTCAGTTGGTCTTCTTGTAGCCTTTGCTATATATTTTATTTCTTTAAAAAGAAGCTGAGTACTTTATTTTTGTCCCTTGGAGACCGCTTACAAATGCATTTCTCAGAAACAATGCTGGTAGTAGAAAGAGAATTGTTCATTGTTGAAGGCATATTTTATCCTCCTTAGAAAATAGATGTGTGGGTTGTTTTTGTTGTTTTGTAAATGAGACATTTTGAATTTGTATTTACCAGAAGGAGCCTTGGAATTTGTATTTTATATCAAAGACAGAATTTTGGAATATTCATATCTTGAAGAAAAGAGGAGATTTTTTTTTATGTTTCAGTGAACTAAACCCTTCATTAAGAACGTGGCCTTGTATCTGGAGAACAAATTCCCCCCCAAAAAAATAATCCCCAGAGACTAAGTTTAAGAAAAGACCTTCTTCTTTCTTTAGCACCAATACCACTCAACTAATTTTTGTTTTCGGTTGTGATGGACCTTCTTAGCAAATCACACTTTCTGATGAGCCAGTAGCTCTTTTATATCACCTTTATCAGCATTTGCTTTATGGAATATATTTGTTTTTTTTTTCCCTCCACAACGGCATGTCTTTATTTGCATTTTCAATTCTTGAACTTCAGCACTTATATTACATAAAATACTACATACATGCATCAAGGGTATGCACGATGCAGACTAATACAGTACAATAGGATGAAGAAGGGTACACTTCAAGAACAAAATTTGTACCTAATCTATTGGGGTCTAGTAAATATTTTCTGAAATAACCGTCATGCTTGGTTGTTACAAAATACAAACTCAGATAATTTGTTCCTTAGAAGAAACAAAGCTGTTGTGGTTGACTCTTTGCATCTGTATGCAAAAGCCAGTCTTCACTTACAAATCCTGGAATCTCAGTTATTGGAACATGAACCAGATGACGGGATGTCAAAGGGTTGCAGTGTCCAGCTTGTCCTGTCAAGTGACTTTTTGACACTGTAGATGTTACATGTCTGTATAAACCTGATGAAACTGTATATGACATCACATTACCATACATTACATGTGAATTAAAGGTTCTTGATTTGAAATGTACATTGCTGGGGCAATGGAAGGCAACTTTTTCCTAATCATCAATCATCTTTGACAAAAGGTTATTAGGATGCATAGGGGAGAGTAAAGGATTAGACGGTATTTTATGTCTTTCAAGACAGAGTGGCGGGGTAGAAATGCTTAAATGGAACTTAACCTCTTCCAAATGTGTCATGGCACCATAAAAATTAGTCTAACCCATGGCCAGACTCTTCACAGATACTGGCATGCAATTTAGGACAACACAGAAGAGGAAGGCAGATCAATGCCTGAAGTTCATATTAAGGTGTTCTAGTCCATGCAAAGGACAATGAAAAACAAAAATCAGAATCTGTTACAAATAAAGCACAGCTCAGGGAATATAGCCTAACTGGTGAAAACATGTAAATGTCACCACCAGTCATACATTGTTAGATGAATAAAGAAAGCCATATACCTCACTGTTAAAAGTAGGGTGAGGGGAATTGGTAATTTAAAGCAACTTGATCCTGAAATGAACCTCTCTGATGATTATGTAATTTTGGTAAGATTCTTAAATTGTGGTTGATTTTCTGTTTTGTTGTTTTTTTTTTTTAATATCCTGCTCTACACTCTGAATCTGAAGTGACAGAGTAATGTTAAGAGAAAGTTCCTTTTTTTTTTTTTCACATCAGGAAGAGAAAATAGAAAATAGTCTTTTGTCACTACTCAAAAACTCAGGTCACAATTTCAGATAGGGGAAGGCACTTAATGATTGACTCGTACTCCTGGGAAAAAGGAAGTGAAAATTTGCATCCAACAAAAGTGTTCAAGCCAAAATTAAATGATACATAACCTACAGCATGATAGCCTGTTCAAGCCAGAATGAAATGATACGTAGCCTGTGGCATGACAGAAATGTGTACACATTTTCTATTGCATTCTAGTCCATGTTTTAGTACAGACAAGATAACAGAAAATAGGTAGGAGAGAGGACAAAGCTCATGTTAGAACTTATCTTGTTTGTTCTTTCTAATAGTGTCCCTTTAGTTGAACAGATCTGAAGACAAACTTGGCTAAATCAGATCATAGTGATGGTACAAAGAAATGAAGTCTTTATCACATGTGATTTGAGACTGTGTCCTAAGGAAAGGTACACTGGCTTCAATAGAATTAAGGAATATGCTGAAGTTTGTTCAATGGACATTTGTCTTAAAGTGATTTTAGTAATACTCTTGACTCTACAAAGATTGTAGGCTTGAGTCTATGAATAATAATAGTGCATCGATAACGTGGCTTTATAAAACACTCTTCAACACTCCAGACCAATCAAGAAGAAAAATATTCATAATATTAACTTCATGTTTGTTGAAACATACTTCATGAGGATTCAATTCTCAGCTGTGTTTGATATAAGTATCTGAAAAGGGGATAGTCTAGGGTTTTAATCAGAAATATTCTTTGCAAATTGGAATGTTAAGTCTTAGGGAACAGGAACTATTATACCACTGTTCTAACAGCACAGCATAGCAGGTACCTAAGCACGTGTGTTAAATTCTTAGATAAGTTTGTCTGTGTAAGGAAGTATTGCACAGGGTTAGCACGTCACTGTATAAAAAGAATTGCTAAGGCAAAGTTTAATGAAATTTAATGACAGGGATCAGAACTTCCCCTGCTGAGGCTCCAAAAGTCTTGTGGTCTTTACCAAATGAGACAGCTTGCTGCAGATGACAGCTTATGGCATGAGATGCAAGAGGGACTTGTGGAAGATGAGACCTTCAAACATAAATGGAACTTTCTCAAATTTTGCCTGGACTTTGTCTGTAGTGTACTGATATAATAGTTGCTCCAGTTCTTTACCTCTGCCTTCATGACCTGCGTGCTTTTGTCCTTTCTACTCTGGCATAGACACTCACTTTACCCTTCTCTATGTGTAGGTATAATTTTAATTTAGCATGCTTGCTGTCATTTCATATCTTGATCCTCAGGTTCCCTGTCTTGTCTATTCAGATGACTTCTGAGCTATGAGCCATCTGTTAACGTTGGACCTAAAACAAAACAGACTGCGGGCCCATAGACTAAGTACAATTGTGGGTCGGGTGCTCCACAGGGACAAAACCTATTCCAGTTTATTTCTACAGAGCTACTGGATTCTGTTTCCACTTTGACTCCTGGAGAGACAATAATGACTGTTTCCATAAATACCCAGATACTCAGCAGAGTAAACTGGAATATGCTATATGAGGCACAAGCAGCATTATTACTGGAGGTGAGATGTTTAAAAACAGCAAAACACAGTTATATTGGCAATTATAACTCACATTGGCCACAGTTTATAAAAAAAACCTTCGAACCGAAACTGAGCATGTTAAGAAAGGTATATTTGTTTTAAAAGAGGTGGAGCTTACTATTTCATATGTTTGCATGAACACTATTATCCAACACTTAGGCAGACTCTAGGCATTTATTCTGATTGTTAATTTGGTTATTCTCTGATAAAATATTCAATGTTTATTTAGCACTCTTCAAAAAAAAAAAAAGCTACAGTCTACAGAGTCCATTTTTTTTTCCCATTAAAATTATTCATTTGGACAATCTCATTGACAGTGCATTCTACAGAATTGAAGATGAACTCTTGCATCATAAATCTGCATTTGACTGTGCTTCAGCTGTCGGTAATACGGCTATAAATTAATGCGAGTTATGTTTACAAAACGTGAAACCATTTTTGTAGACAACTTGAGACTCTAAATATGTCATTTGTTTGTTAGGAGTAAAGATAATTTCTGAGTTGTCAACTCCAAGGAACATATGTGGAACCTAAAAAGAGAAAAGGAAATGAGGGGGTTTGGTTTCTTCACTTCAGAAAGTGAGATATTTGGTTTTAATTTTTCATAAGAATGTTTGGAGTATTCCACCTGACCTTCTGGAGCATGTACTGATTCATGCACTTGTGCATTTTTGAATACTAAATCACTGGGGTTATGAAGTAGTCTAGAGACTGTTGTCTTAAACCAGGGCAAATGTACTAACCACATTAGTACCACAGTCATGTGCATTAGCCGTATTTATTTTTCTCTGTTTACCTCTATATAGTGAAAAAAAATTGGAAGGAGGAAAAAAGTAATTCTAACATCTTTATAGTAATCAGTATGCTCTCTTACTATTAATTATAATATTCAGTTGTCCTATCCAGTTATCAAAAAAAACCAAAGAGGGATAATTTAGGAGAGTAAATGGCCTGTAAATTAATCCTAAAGTGAAATTATGTCATATATTGTTCAGATTGTTTGTATAACATCTGACATTCAAAACTTTTAGTGCTGTCAGACACAGAAGAACTATTTACCATTTTTTAGCAGATTGATGTTGTTACTTTGAAGTAACATTCTCTGCTCAGTATGCATTTGAACGCAAGTGCCACTGGAGTTAATCTAATTAGCTAAATTCTGATCCATCTTTGCTGTTGTATGTCTGACATAAGTATCTTGTCCTTACTTATTTGTAAGGAAGTGAAACAGAATTTTTACTTTAATAGGAAATGCTACTTAGATAGACTGGGCCACACCTAAGTCTATTCCACTAAAAAAAAATGGATTTTTGTGATGATATAAAAAACTGCTTAAATTCCTTTCGAGAACTGTATCAGTTCTAAATACTCATGAGTCCGTAAAGTTTAACTAAACAAATCTGTGTGTTCTTGCTGGGTAGTAAGAATTTATACCATTTTATACCTGCTGATGCTAAATGTCTGACTTCTTTTGTTAACTTGAAACCTAATTTTTGTAACTTTCATATTTTGTAACTGTCAACGTCACCAACCTAGAAAACTCAAGTATACCTTGATCATACCTCAGGTATACCAAACTAGCCATGTTCCCAGGTGATCTTTCAACTTCTGTGAGGTTAGCTGCCTGGTGGTCATATCACTGAAGTCGTATCCTTCAAAATATTTCAAAATATCTCTATCAGCAAAATGCCTGCTAAATAAGTAAAATAGTTCAGGAAATAAATTAATATTTTCCTATACTCTAATTGCCAGATCGTTTTATATCATCCAGATAATTTTTGAAGGATTGTTTCCTGCATTCATACAATTACCTAATGAGGACTCCTCCTGGCTCTATTCAGAAAATCAAATACCTCAGCTGTCTTACTATATGTTTTCCCTTAATATGCATGGATGCTATAGCAGAAATTGTTAATTTACTTTAAAACATGTTTTACCATTTTGCTGCTTTGCACTTTGGGGGTTGTTTTTTGTTTTTTTGGAGGGCTTTTGGCCTTTGGGGTTTGTTTGTTTGTTTGTTTGATGTTTTTCCTTCCCCACACATGTTGACAGTAAACACAGGCTGGATGACAACTGTGACTGTAAAACTGCATGTCTTGTATAACACTAGCTGGTTTCCCTAGAAAATTTTCAACACCTTGAAGAACTTACAAGGAAATTTTACTGTATTTAATTATTTGTTAGAAAAACAACATACATGCAACAAGTACAAGTTCATCTGCACTAATAGTATGTAAACTACTTGTGTAGGTATGAGTCATAAATGTGAACAATATCACCTTTTATCTCACTAACAGCATCTCTAACAGGTAAAGATTTAAGCAAATTAGGTTACTAAACAGAGACATCTCTATCTGACTGCTTTTTCTTAAGTAACGTAGTATTTCCAATTTATTATGCTGTACTTTTAAATAATGTATTGGAAAAATAAGTAGTTAAACAAATTGGAATTTGACAGGCTTCTCTTTGTGAAAAACCCTATAGAAGTTATGGCTGCAGGAAAGCTGCTATGGAAGCTAATACTGCTATAGGTTTCTACCCATTTTTGAATTTACAGGAGGAAATTTCCGAACAACAAGTGCCACTTAGGACTAAATGGAAGAGATTTCACAGGTTATGTAGATTAACATTTTTTCAACTTCAGAGATTTCACCAAGCCTGAAATTGTCTTGTAGTTTTTGAAAGAAGTACAATTAACGATTCCAGACCATGTTTTTCAATATGTTTTAATATATATAGATGTTACATAGATGAGCCACGGAAATAAATATAATTGAGGATCTGACATCAATAAAAGATATATTTCACATAGCAATCTGAATTCAGACCCTGAATTTGAAATTTGTCCATCACTGTGTTGAGTGCTGCTTGTAAATTTCTCCACAGAGAAAAATTTCCCTTTAAAAGTAAACATAAAGAAAAGATCTTCTCAGATAAATAAGCCTCCTTTGGTGTGCCTATTTCTCTATGTAACAGCTGGTCAGGTATCTCCATGATGTATATAGGAGTGATTAAGATGGAAAAAAAAAATCATTTTAGTGTTCTATTAAATTATAAAGATACTTCATATAAAGTTTATTTTACACACTAGATAACTTAAGTCAAAATACAACATGTACTAAATGGAGACCTCAGACTTTTTACAGCAGTAAAACTTATAAGCAGTAAAGCTAATATATGCCTCCTACCTTTGTGACTGTGAGCATATATAAGGCAGAATTTGCACCAATAACCTATGTGCATGGGTATTTGATGTGTATACCTGCTCTTCAGAAGAAAAGAAACTAAAGAAACACTACATTGTTAGTGGAATACAGTTACTGTTGCTGAAAGAGTGAAATAAAGAAAGCAGATTCAAGCTTCTCTGAAGACTGTCACAACTATATACCAAGCAGGGTATCGACATATTAACATTTGACATCATAAAATTGGTATTGGAAATGTGGTTTTGTTGACTGAGCAGACCCCAAAAGAAAAACCTTCATGGGTGTTCATATAACAATTGAACTATGAATTTAAAATAAATACAATAAGTTGTAAAAGCAGTTATCTTGGGATATTTCTGCCACTGACTGTGTATCTCTGCTAAAGTATCCATGGGAGCCTTGAAAATATTTTTATGGCATTGACAGGGAAGCAGTTGAAATGAAGCTAAAAAGCTCATTTTCACAACACGAATCTTAAATACAATCATGGAACAATAAGCATGCAGCTTGAGCTTTGACTGTACTACAGAAATACATGTTGGATCCGTTGTTGAAATCTGCTTTAGAAGTGTTATTTTGCTGTGAATCATGGTCTGTTTTCCAGGAATGTATTGTCTTTTTTGTCCCACCTTAAGTTCACTTATCCAAATACTGAATAACTGCATCGATTCTAATCTGAAGCTCTGACTTTGGGGTCTTCTTAAACAGGCAGCTCACTTTAGATATTAATCACCAGAGAAAACAGATTTCATATGTTATGCAAATATTTTCTAAGCTGTAGCAGATTTAATGTAACCAGTGGTTACCGTTAATTTACCTTGAGTAACAAACTTTCATTAGTTCTCTAAACATTGAATACAAATAATATTTAGTGTATAATATTGGATAAATTCTCAGTACCAATGAAGTCAGTGGGACTATTCCATGAAACTCATTTTGTTTTTCCAAGCTGTTAGCATGCCTACAGTATAAAATAGATCATTATAAACAAAGAGAGACTTATTCTTTTTTTTTTAGTCAACTGTTAAGACTCAGGAGCTGGTTCAAAAAACTTGTGGGCTGGCAGTGAGCTGCCTACACCATCTTGTGATTCATCATTGCAGTATTACCATGTTCAAAACATTGCCTTTGAAATCATTATTCTGTACTCTCTTTGTGTTAAGCATGTGTCATCTTCTTCAGGTGATGCAGCACTTTCAGAAAAGGCAATTAATCACTGAGGACTGCTAGGCAATTCAAAGACGTCTATGGGGAGACAGTATCAAAGACTCTGCAAGCTCTAAAATTAACATCAAAGTTATTATATCCAAAAGAAAGACTTGTACCTACTACTGCTTTCACAGCTGCAAACCTTTTCATTTAGAACATTTGTGTATCTCATGGTTATGTTGTTCACAGCTTTTCTGAAAGTTTATTTTTCCCCATGGAAGCAAGTGATTATTAACAGGAGATTAAAAAAACAAAAAGTCATTTAAGTGTGCATATCTGTTGAAGTCTGGTTGGATCTGACCCAGAAGCTGCTGGGTAATGGGTTTTTGAGCCTATGCAGTAATTGTAACTCATCACCAGTATGTTATGCAAGACTGCAAATAATGGTTCTGTTTGAAGAATTATAGAATTATCCAATTTTGTCATCACTGAGTAAAATTCTAATTCAGAATGCTACAGTGAACGGAGGCCCAGATGTGCAGGCTTACTATTGTCAATCAAATATCATCTGGGACTATTTTTTGGACTGTTATCAAACTTCATTCTTTCGATTCTTTCGTACGCCGTAGTCAAAAAGTTCTTTACTCAGAAAACAAAACTGATTACTGATCTTGTGACTGTGAATAAAATTTTAATGACTGCATAAAAGATTAAACCCAGAAAAGAACTCGTTTCAAAACCGAAAAAAAGCCCCAGCTAGCACCTCATCCCCCTGCAACCCCTGTTTTTTAACTCAGCACTGCCACACAGGTTGTATTTTTGTTCAAATTCTTACTGTTTTGTACTTCTGTAGAGACATTTTGCTTTCATAGTAACAACGCATCTTTAAGACACTCTAATAAAGTTCTTGAATAGTATGGTCTGTAGAAAAGTTGAGCTATTTTCACAGCAGAGTCTCTGTCTTGCAGGTACAGAGGAGGCCCAGTAAGGTTCTCAGGGCAATAGACACTTAATATCAACTGATACTGGCTTTTGCTGTTCAGAGCGAGTCAGAGAGATGGTGATACAAAATACTGAAAGAAAGGGTAGTGTGGGATTCCTCCAGAGGAATAAAGATGAGAAGAGGGTCTGGATTCAGACAGATATATGTTAAATATGACCCAAAACTTTAGTTCACTATTTCTGTGCTAAATGGACAAAACCTGGACAAAATCCTTCAGGTGACTGTAGTAGATAAAAGGAAAGATTAAAATTAAGAACAAGATAAAGGACAAATGATCAGAGTGTCTGATTCTTAAGATTTTCATGCAAAATTGAATATACAATATTAGTAGTTACCCCATTTTCCTAGGAGCTGTATCCAGATCTACGTTTACTACCACATACCAGTTTATGTGTATATTCTTATTCATTATTTAAACATAATTTGAAGTACTGTATTATGTCCTTAGTGCGTGACATTTGTTGTGTTTAGATGTGATATTGATGTAAAAAATTTCTTAGAGAGTTACTTCATTTTCATCATGTATTTATGCAATATGCAAAACAAAGCCATTTCATTGAAGTTAGCAAAAAGCATGCAAGTTTGGAAGAGTTCTCTCAGTCACATTCACAATGATATTCTCCTTGGAGGGTGAAGAGAGTGGCTAGCTTCATGCTATGCTGTGTTCGGTACATTTTTCTACTTCCTTTACTTTCATCACAAAATATTTATCTGACACGGTGGGAAAGACTCGTGCAAAAAAGAAGAGATGTGGTAGATGTTTTTTTATTTTCACCATACAATATTTCTGAGGGGTTTTGATTAAAAAATAAATAAATTGTTTGCTGTTATGATGTTCTGATAGCAAATTTATTGCATGCTGAAATAACAACTAAACTGGACAATCATTTCTTCTGACTGTGTGCAGCTGACACAAAATGAGATTTAAAAAAATCATCAGTGCAGAGCACCGTTGAATGCCAATATAAAGTGATTAATTATCTGCAGAGAAGATTTTCAAAATCACTAATGTACCCAGGAGAAGAAATTTAACTGAAAGTTAATGGCACTTGTATTCTTAGATCTCTTGGGTAGTTTCGAATGTTCAGCTTCTACATGAATATACTACAAATAATGCTGTTGGAATACTTGGAAATATCTGTTTGTTTATCAGTTCTCCCTTTAATGCTCAATGATTCTCCTGGTCCATATTTTCCTTCCAAAAATGTGTACACTTTTAAAGTCCTTAAAGTCAGTTTATTATTTTACCTTGCTATTCCTTAATCAACCTGCTGATCTGGACTTATCTGGACATATGTTGAAATTATCTGTAGGAGATAATGTTTTCTTTTCTGATGCGCTTCTGAGTTCTGTTTCTCTTGGATGTATTAATTGTCCTGAAGAAAAATTTTTCTTATCAAATTTGGTATTCTTTATGAAATACTGCTCCAGACGCATATCTCAAGGCTAGAGATTCAGCCATCAAGTCTATATCTCCTTGAAACAAGGAAGAGTTTCAAACCCAATATCTCAAGTTTGTGAGAAGATTAGTCTTGGGCACAGCTAGATTGTCTCTAACTAGGCAAGATGATGTGTCTTCTGAGCACATTGTGTTGGAGCTCTCAGCTTCCAGGAAACCTGATACTGTTGTCCTATTTGATGCTTGTTAGGTTTATGGTTTTAAATCTTTTAATAGTTTTCATATATCCCCAGTGGTTCTCCTTGTAAAATACTCAAGCTTGTATTTGGCTTGTATCAAGGAACTTGGGGGATAATAAAAGCTTGACTCACTTCCTGTTTTCACAGCCTTCGTGATTTTGGCCTACAATGCTGTGTAGGAAGAAATTCAGTGATGTAGTCTAGTTGCCTAGTGCTGTGATAGTATTAGTCTGAAGTCATGTCTGGTGCCCTAAGTCACTTTAGTGATGAATAGTCCCCCTTGCCTTGCTTGTAATGCTTGAGGGATAAATAGTTCTCCTCTACATGCTACCTTATATTTAATTTCTGCTGTTTCAACTGATTTCTATGGTCATTGACAGTAAATTTTCATCACTTCTGGTTTTGGTAGGAAAATGCCACTTAGATGTATTCTGTTTGTTTGTTTGGGTTTGTTTTTTTGTGTTTTTTTTTTTTTTTTCCTTGGGACTACGCCAAATATTTTGACAAACACTTGGACTGGAAGGATTTTCCCAGGGCAGAGTTTCATGTGAGGAGAGATTTGGTTCAAGAAAAATCAGTACTGAAACATGAACCAAACACACACATCTCGACAGTGTCTGATTTAGATATTTAATCAGACTTCCCAAACATTTGCCAAGTAGCCTGACGATTATGTTACACGATAGACTTGGTCTGTCTAGCCAAGAATATGTAATATTTTAAGGAGTAGAGCTGCTCCAACGGGAAAAATAGATATAGACTACTATACTTTCTTCTTTTTTTTTCCTGGTGTTTCCATGCCTCACCCCTGGCCTTTATTTCTTCTCAGCTAGATCTGTTTTGAAGCATACAAGTGTCTGGTGTGGCTGATTTTTCTGACTGCATCCTTTTGCCATTACTGTCTGTTAGAATATTCCTGTGGCTGTGTGTTGTGTATGTTCACTTCCAGAATTACTTCTCTGATCAAGAAGAGTCAGCATTCAAAAGTTAACAGAAAGCAAATTCACTTTCCTTAGGACATAGGGAACAGCAAGCCTGGTAAATCCTTTGTAACACATTTTGTGTTAGAAAGGATGTGTTTGAAATCTGATTTCACTAAGCAATCATGGAATGGGATACTGACAACACCACAGCATTACATTTAATTAGTGAAGACAAGATCCTTCCTTTCGAGAGTCCTTAATTTGTTGTATTGATCAGCCCCTAGCAAATTCAAGGGCAAACACAATTACATCTTCTGTGTCAAAAATCCCTGTCAACAAATCCATTGCTGTTTGTAGTTCCTGAACCTCTGGAATTTGACATAGAGACAATGTAGTGGAAAGCACATAATTAAAATAGTTTCATTTGAGTTTATTGGCTTTGTTAGTCAATAGTAGACCATTTAATGAAGTTTGTGAAATTCAGTTTTTGATGAACTATACTTTGTTATAACATACTACATAAGAATACATATTTTAATAGAAATAGAAAAAAAAATTAAGAGTAACGGATAGAAAACAGTTTCTTATAGGCAGCTCTGTAAGTGTAATGACTAGAGTTAAAATTTCCTGTTATACAGTCCTTCAAGCAGCCTGCCTTTGATAGTAAATCAATGCAAGATCACGTAGTGGTCTAATCTCATTGTTGAATAAACAGTGATCTTAAGTTGAACATATACTGCAGTAATGATCCAATAACACAACAATGTGTATTTTTTAATTTTTTTTTTTTGTTCAATATAATGAACAAACTTCCTTTGGGTTTATGTAATGATTTCCCTGGCAATCATAGGACATATAATTAAAGAGGAATATCAAAGGAATAAAGTTACTGTGTGCCAGATGTAATCTGAGCTATGAGTCGTCAAACAAAGACAGAATGAAACTTTGAAAATTGTACACCAAAAATAGAAATTCATTAAAGACTAAAGACTCAATCTGATACTGTGTGTCACCATGTTTCTGTTTTTTTCCTCCCCTTATAATGCCTTAATAATGTGAAATAGTCATACTGAGGCACAGTCTCTCCCTGTACCTTGAGAGGACAGCGTTCTGTCACCCATTCTCTGTACCAGACTGTGATTAGCTATTGATAATTAACAAAGTGTCTTTCAGGTGTTTGCTAGGTTTACTACTCCTTTTAGGCAAACCTCTTGTTGAATGTATACATGCAATGCTTATAAAATGGTTGCTATTTTGGATGAGCAGAGACCCAGGTTTTCCAGACTTAAAGCAGACCTTACTTCAATTTCAAATAAAGACTCAGCTCTCTGGACAAACACGTGTTTTCTAAAAGCTATCATATAAAGTAATGTAGCTTTTAATGCATTACATTTACACTTTCATTTGCAAAAGGCGCACTTGAAAAGCAAGGCTGTTGATATTGCAAAACCAAATACTTAGTAATAAGGAGATGTTAGCTAACAACAGTATAGTCATAGAATCATAGAGTGGTTAGAGTTGGAAGCGACCTTGAAGATCATTTAGTTCCAATGCCCCTGCCATGGGCAGGGCAGGGACACCTTCCACTAGACCAGGTTGCTCAAAGGCCCATGCAGCCTGACCTTGAACACTTCCAGGGATAGGGAATCCACAGCTTCCCTGGACAACCTGTTCCAGTGTCTCACCACCCTGACAGTAAAGAATTTCTTCCTAATGTCTAACCTAAATCTATCCACTTTCAGTTTAAAACTGTTACCCCTTGTCTTACCACTAGAGTTCCTGATAAAGAGTCCCTCCCCATCTTTCCTGTAGGCCCCCTTTAGGTACTGAAAGGATCCTATAAGATGTCCCCTTATAACCTTCTCATCTCCAGGCTGAACAAACCCAACTCTCTCAGCCTGTCTTCACAGGAGAGATGCCACCACCCTCTCATCATCTTTGTGGCCCTCTTCTGGATTGCTCCAATTAGTTCACATCCTTCTTATGTTGGAGGCCCCAGAACTGGGTGCAATACTCCAGGTGGGGTCTCACCAGAGTAGAGTAAAGGGGCAGAATCACCTCCCTTGTCCTGCTGGCCACGCTTCTTGTGATACAGCCCAGGATGCAGCTGGCTTTCTGGGCTGTGAGTGCACGTTGCTGGCTCATGCTGAGCTTCTCATCAACCAACACCCCCAAGTCCTCAGGGTTGCTCTCAATCCATTCTCTGCCCTGCCTGTATTTGTGTTTGGGGTTTCCCTGAGCCGTGTGTGGGACCTTCATGAGACGTTTGCACGGGCCCACCTCCCCAGCCTGTCCAGGTCCCTATGGATGGCATCCC
>VZSZ01008654.1:65160-78197 GCA_013398815.1 Ibidorhyncha struthersii | reverse complement strand
TTGGTAACTTTTAATTTGCATATTTATTAACTTATGCTAAATCAAGTATTTGTTATGTTGATAGGCACAGCAAATAAATTAATTGTAATTAGTTTTATTGAATTGAATAATAAATGAATTTTTTGATAAGCCACTTGTCATAGAATAGTCTTATTACTACATAGTTTTACTCAGGCATCAATATTTGCATTTTAATTTGAGAATATTTGCACTGTATTATTTTACAATATGCCTGCATTCTTAGGAATATGAAAATCTGTTGTTTAGTTTGTTATTTCTTATACATTTTAGTTGAGACAATGGAACAAATTATTAGTTTTCTGGAAGTTATGTACTTTCAGTAAGATATTAACATCCCAAAAGATAAGCCAGAGCAAAGGTCTGATTACAGAACAGCTGAGTTCATCAGGGATCTCTTGAGATCCTTTATTCCAATCGCTCTGCTCAAGCAAGGTCAGTTGGAGCAGGTTGCCTGGGATTATGTCCAGCTAGGTTTTGAATATGTCTCCAGCTGGAGACTTCACAACCTGTCTCAGCAACCTGTTCCACTGTTAGACCACCCTCACAGTAAAAGTGTGTTTTGATGTGTTTAGATGGAATTCCCTTTTTAAAAATATGTATCATCTTGTCCTGTCAGTGGGCACCACTGAGAAGAGTCTGTCTGCCTCTTCTTTACTTCCTCTTATCAGATATTTGTACACATGGATAATATCCCCCCAGTCAGGCTGTTCTTCACGTTGAACAGTTCCAGCTCTCACAGCCTGCCATGATATGGCAAATGTTCCAGTCCCTTAATGGTATTCATGGCCCTTCACTGGAGTCTCTCCAGCGTGTCCATACCTCTCGTGTAGTGGGAAGCTCAGAACTGGACACAGTACTGTGCATGTGTGGCCTCACCAGTGCTGAACAGAGAGGGAGGAACAGCTTCCTTGACCTGCTGGCAACTCTTGCTAATGCAGCCTAGGAGGTTGTTGGCTGCTTTTGCTGTGAGGGTGCACGGCTGGCTCATAATCCACCTGTTGTAGGTGACCCTGCTCTGGCAGGGGGGTTGGACTAGATGATCTCCAGAGGTCCCTCCAACCCTGACTGTTCTGTGATTCTGTGATTCTGTAATCAGCTTGTTGCTCATTAGGTCACCCAGGTCCTTCTCCGCAAACAAAGGAAAGCAAAGCTGCCGTCCACCTAGTTAGTCACCAGCATGTACTGGTGTCTGGCATTATTTCTCCCAGGCGCAGGACTCCGCATTTCTCTTTGTTGAACTACATGAGACTCCTCTCTGCCCAATCTTAATGGTAAAGACTGAGGCAAAGAAAGCATTGAGAAACTTGGCCTTTTCCATGTCTGTTGTCACTGTGTTCCCAGCCCCATTCAGCAATGGGCCCATGTTTTCCCCAGTTTCCCTTCCTGTTGATGTACTTGTAGTATCCTTTCTTTTTGCCTTTGGCATTCCTTGCCAGACTGAACTGCAGGTGGACTTTGGCTTTCCTAACCCCATCCCTGCACAACTGAACAGCATTGCTATACTTCTGGGTCAACTGTCCATCCTTCCACCTCTTGTACACTTTATTTCATATCTGACTTCAATCAGCAGGTCCTTGCTCCTCCATGTGGGTCTCCTGCCCTCTGCTTGATTTCCTGCTTGTTGGGATAAACCTTTTTTGAGCTTGGAGGAGGTTATCAACCTGCTTTCACAGACTCTTCTCTCTAGGGCTGTATCCCATGGGATTCTTCCAAGCAGATCTCTGAAGAAGTGAAAGTCTACTTTCCTGAAATCCAGGATGTGATCCTGCTTTTTGCCCTGCTCTCTCCTCTCAGGAATCTGAACTCCACCATCTCATGGTCACTACAGCAAAGGATGCTCACAGCTTTCACATCCACAGACGTTTTTTCCTTGTTTTTAAGTATGAGGTCCAGTTTTTGTTGTTGGCTTCTTGATCACCTGTGCCAGGAAGTTGTTCTCAATACACTTCAGAAATGTCCTAGATTGTTTGTGTCCTGTTGTGTTGTCTTTGGAGCAAATATGAGGGTGGCTAAAGTCCTGCATGTAAACCAGGGCCTGGGAACGTGAAGCTTCTTCCAGTTGTTTGAGGAAGGGCTCATCTTCTTGATCAGGACCTCTGTCGCTGAGACCCACCACAATAGTACCTGTGTTGGTCTGCCTGATAATCTTGAGCTGTATGCTCTTGACTGGCTCCTGAAGAGTTCCATGCACTCCATGCACCTCCGTGCATTCCACTGCTCTCTCATGTGAAGTGTAATACACAGTTCTTTGCAGCGTCTGCTTCCTAAAGAGCCTGTAACCATCCATTGCAGCACTCCAGTCATGTGAGCTGTCTCACCATATCTCTGCAATTCGAAGGAAGTCAGAGCCCTGTAACTGCACACAGACTTCTAAATCCTGCTGTTTGTTTCCCATGCTACGTGCATTAGTGTAGAGGCACTTCAGAGAGGCACCCAAGTGTACTGATTCCCCAGAACAGGCTTGACAGCTTTCCCCGGTACATTTGTATTAATTTCTTTCAGGAAGGGACACTTTGATTTATTTCAAGGAGCATGGGATTCTCAGCACAACTCTGTCTTTTGGACTCCAGGTTTAGGTCTTCTTTTTTTTGTACACTGTATGACATGTACTAATATAGACTTCTTTACTCAGACAATAACTTTATCATAATATTTCTAAAACTGGGAAAGGTTTCAGAAGCAGGAGTTGAACAAGGTTATTAGATAGCACTGATCTCAAGTATGTATATGATTTTAACTCTTCATGTTAGTTGAGATGACACATTTGACCATGGTTATTTTAAACAATAGTAAACTAAAATTTTCTCTCACATCTAGTGCTAGTTTGCAGTTTACTAACTTTCAGCATTATACATTTTTGAACTAATACAAGTTATGTGAAATGTGAATAATTCTGACCTACTTGACTAGTGATGGAGGACTGTGTTTAAGATTACTTAGCAAATTTTTTGTTTAAATATGAAAGAAATAAATACAGATCGCCTTTACAATCCTTTAAGCCACTATTTTTGCCCTTTTCCTTTTCTCTGTTTTCCCATGATTTCAGCTACAGGTCAAAGATAAAACTCAAATTATTAAAATGAGTGAAAAATTTCACTTCTTTTCATGTCTGTCCAGAAACCAGAATTTATAGATGTGAAAAATATGAAATTTGGAACTGGATTACATCTACTCTTTTTCTACTTGAAGCACCTAGAGATTTCAGAGGCTAAACTTGTGAACAGAAGTACTTTTACTCAGATAATCGAAGTGCTGATATTGTCTCTGTAGTCAGTACTGAATTTTTGAGAAGAGTTGTGTGATTTCAGACATGGACCAATGAGTTTTGATTTAGTGTATTCTTTGTCTGCATTCGACTATTTAAGATAATGAAATGTCAGTATGCAACAGTGCTTCAGTAGTTACATAAAGAATTTTAAAAAATTACTTAGAATACTTTCTGTGTAGGTTATGACTCTTAGTCCTTAACAAACAACATCAAGTAGCAGGTATTTAAACTGATGAATTTGTTGCTGGATTTGCCTTTTTAGGAATATTGAGTTGTTTTGTATTGTGAATTCTGGAAAACCTTCTGTACTGAGAGCCTTGCAGAAAACATTCTACTTGAGGAGTTATATCTGCTCTATTTGGCCTCATACTTAACGCTTGAGATATCTGTGTTCTTAATAGAACCTGTAGCTTACAAGATCTTTGAGAATGATAAATGTATGTGGGTCAAGGGGTGGAATGTAGTGATCCTAACCAGAAGACCATTGTACATTGAGGGGTCAGTGATCCAAGTCACAGTTAATGTCTCTCCATAGAGGGCACGTGTGCTGCATGGTATAAGAAAATCCATCCAGCAGTTGTAGGAATGTGGAGTTACCAGTATCTGGAGGGACAAAAGATTTACTCACTGTCTACATGTGTCTTTTTATTTTATCTTATTAAACAGCTGTTTTATTAAGTAATTTGTAGTTGGGCCTTTCTTGCTGAGATTCAATCTCTCTCTCTCTCTTTCTCTCTCTGCCCTCTCCCCCCTCCCCCACTGATGCAAAACACCTTTTTGACATTTTTCCTGAAGATGAAAAAACGTTTGTTAAATGCCAAAATGTCACTTAAAATGATGTGATTTAAAAATATTTTTTATCTAATTAAATGTAAATGTTTAAAATAATCCTACAACTACTGGTGCAAAACTTGAAAAGGAAGCAAATTATGTCAAGAGTGAAATCTGATATACTGAAGGAAATGAATGTATTTTCAGATAATTCATTAAATTTTTGAATTCGCTGGACTTTGTTGGTGAGCTGAATGAACCAAACTGAATGGTGAAAATAATTGTACTATACTGTATTCTGCAATTTCTGAGCAACAATGAGGTACTTTGAGGGTGTGAACAAGATTCTAATTTCTTCAGTAACAGTAGAGTTAAATATAATTCCCATTGTATTGGTGAAGGGCAACATGGTGATGTAGTTAATCCTAAAAAAAGTGCTAAGGCAAAGCCTGTTTATCGCTTAAATATAAAGTTGAACTGGAAAAGCTTTTCTGTGCAACTTTCTGTACACAATTTTAAATCCTCCCTCTTCCACATCCTCATTCTTGATGTAAATGGAGTGTTAAAAATGCTTTGTGAAATCCCTGGCATTGCTTTGCCTTTAGAGTAATTAATGAGGCAGCAGGAGATCTGGGTTCAAGCGCTAGCAGTATAAGACAGTTTGGAGATGTCCTGACTTCCAAATCTTTTGTTAAATCTCTGTAGCTCAGTGAACACTTAATTATAGTTTCCTTCTCTTGCATACGAGAAAACACATTGGGTTTATATTTAAGTGGAGTCACAGTAACATGAAACTCTGGAGCTACCTGCTTTCTTATTGTTACTTCAGAAGCTTTACCAGGGCAATAAAACTTCTCCCTCTATTCCAAGTTAGCTGTTTGTTAATATTTCCATGGCTTTCCAGTGTATGGATATTTCATGTAGTTTAATTTCAATGACAGAAACCTGATTTCTTTTCCTGCAGGTCATTTGGAAGGCTTCTTTGATTTCTAGAGGTGATGTAGTTTTAGAGTTCTGCTGTAAAAATAGGGACCATAAAGGGCAGGCTCTTTATATAACTAAAGCAAATTCAATATCTTTGGTTATAAATGTATTCTCTTTTTTTTTGGTCCTCCATAAAAAGCGGTATCTGTGAATTCATGTTACACAGCATTACATTTTTTTCTCTAACAATTTTAGTAGCATATAATAAAGAGCTTAAAAAGAAAAATTTTCTTAACAATGTAATTTTTTACTAGATTGCTTGCATTTTCCACTTTGCATGTCACAGTACAGCTTAAGAAACGGCTAACTGCTAGTCACGAATGATAGACTTGTGAAGTTAATGTTGTTACAGTAATTAAGTACTTTTATCTGGACTAGAACATGGTAAGAAAATCATTAGACAGATTTGCTATGCATGAAGAACATAAAAACTATTTGTAGATGCTTCCAAGAGGGCAAACGTTAATTGGAAGCAAAGTATAGCCTTGGGGTATTGTAAGAAGGCTCTGATTTCAAACAGATGATGTGTTTGCTTTCTTTTGCTGCTGCTTTTCCTTTAAAAAGGAATTGAAGTATAAAGCTTTTAAAGACTATGGACCCCTTCTCTTTTTGTAATGCTGCATCTGGTGGTTCAGCAGCAGGGTTGCTACAGTTGGAGACACCATGTTAGTGTCTAAAGTGGACAAATAATTTCCATGTTTTGGGGTTTTAAGTAAAAATGTACTTTCTGTTATTTGGTACTACTCATTAGCAGTGGAAGTTTACACTGTAAACATATATGTCCATATATTTACAGCTGAGCATTTATAGAAAGTGACTATGACCAAAGTTTCATCTTCATGTAAAAGTAACATTTTTCTAAAGCACAGAAGTGATTGTTAATGATTCTTTTACTTAGATTTCACTCTTCCCTCTATCTACAGTGTGTGTATATATACATAAACTGCAGCCCAGTAAATAAACCTGAAATAGAAAAACCTGTCCAGAACAGAGCTGACATATGTGAAAATAGCACTGACCAGAGTCACTCTTCTGCTTATTTGAAAGAGGAGCTTTTTACAATATGAGAATGCTGTCATGGGTAGTCTTTAAACATGACAGGTCTGGAAGGAGAGTCCTTTAACATTCTGGAGAAATAGCATTTACTGCTGAAAACTGATCCAACATATTTATACAGGCCAAAGGTGGATTGCCCATGAGATCAGAAAACAAGCATACAGATGAAGACATCTGAATGTGAGCAGGGAAGATATTTTCACACTATGAGAACATTCCGGTGGCTTTCTAGCACTTAAAACTTACTCCTGATGTAGCTGTAGTCTTTTATAGAGATTAAGACTGTGATGTGCTTGGATTTGATAACTGCAAACATGCCGGCGTAAGTTTTATGTTTGCATTTCGGGACCACTTTAAATGTGCACCGAATGCAGATTCTGGATCACAGAATCACAGAATAGTCAGGGTTGGAAGGGACCTCTGGAGATCATCTAGTCCAACCCCCCCTGCCAGAGCAGGGTCACCTACAACAGGTTGCACAGGACAGCATCCAGGCGGATCTGCTTCTCCTGTGGCACAGATGGCAGCTCAGGGAGAAATGCTGCAGATTGTCTCTCTGTGTGGCAGCAGCCCCTGCGGGAGTTTGAACTGGTCGTGTCCCAGCATTGTCTGAGGTCTATGGGACTTGCAGCACACTCCACCACAGCACAATTAAAGGTGGCATTTCCACAGATGGCTCCACTAATCACAGGCGTGTTGGTAACCCACACATCATCATCCAGCAATCTGGATCTCACAGAGAGTAAGTCTAGTTAAGCAGAGAAAAGACATTGCTGGTATAAGAGCTGTTGGGTTTGACCCTTAAAGAGGAGGTCTTTGTAAATAAAAGCAGGTTTAGTTATTACCTAGTCAGGCAGTAAGAGCTTTAATGCCCCAGGCAAACAAGAAAATGGCTCTGCAGCCTAGCACCTAGCTAGGGACACAAGTCGCCAGCAAATATTTTGCAGCCCTGCTGTTTGTTTGCCCTCAGCAACCAGCTGTTCCTGGACAGTATTAGCAGTCCTGCCCACCGCACAGCTAAATAACCTGCAAGATGGCATAGTCTCTTCTTTTACCTTTATGTGTATATTATTTGGAATAGAATTAAGTAGTAGACACCTTTACAAATAATTGTTAGGTTTATTAATTGTTGGTTTGTGCTTATTTGGGGTAAATACTTCATATAATGGGACGGTGATTATTCTTGTGGTATCAGTGTAACTTAGATAAAGATAACTTGTTGGATACAGGATAGAAAAAGTGTCATTTTGAAATGACATTGCAGTCAGCCCATACTTTGACATCCTTATTCCCCCTTTGAATCATGTCTGAATGCTGAATACTGAGCTAGTACACAGATGGTGTGTCATAATTAATATAGGAAAAATAATGACAAGTATTGTCTGCTGCTTTTGTCACCTTAACATGGGTCTGCAGAACATGCAGGAAGTAACATCACTGACAAATGGCCGACGGTGGAATGATTTAAATTCATGACTTCTCGTTTTAGCGTGTTCCAGACATGATTAACCAGTAGGATACCGGTTCAAGTGTGTTCATTTTCTCTGACTGACCAAATGATGAAGGTCCTCAGACAGACTATCATCAGAGGGGATTGTTAGTGAGAACTTTCCCTATGCAGAGATTTTATTGTGAAGAAAGCACAATTCTAAGTCAAATTATTTTCATTTAAAAATTTTATCCTGGAATTATGCTAATGAAATAATTTTCAGGTTAAAAATGTAACTCTGGGTCTTTTGGTCATTTTTGCAATTTCTAGAGCAGTAATAGACACTTTTTATGAAAAAAATTTTTTTTTGGTTAAAAATCCTATTTCTGTCTGAAAGAAAGACACACAAATACCTGTGATATACTCAAGCCTAAAGAAAGCCAGATGATAAGGAAGGAAATAACCGCATAATGGTTTTGTTCTAATGAATGCAAAGAACTTTTAAAGTTTATTTTTATTATTATTATTATTCGCTGTCTACTGTTTGCTGCTCTCATTTACAGTGCAAGGTCTAAGATTCAATTCTAAGTCCTGTGGGTCATCCACTGAGTCGTTATTCATATGTAAAGTGTCTAGACTTATTCAGGTCCTATATGTACAGTAATTGCAACAAAATTCAAACTTGACTTGTTGTAATATAATTTTCTTTGATTATAATAAGACCTGTGGCTAAATCTGCAGTTCCAAGTTCAGTCTGACATCCACAGAAAAAGCTTATAATCACCTTCCCTGTGTCTACAGAATGATCAGTCTCTACACGCAATTTTATTTCAGCATCTGACAAAAGCTAACAGCAGAACATTATAAGTAGCTGCATTCTATTTTCCAGAAACAGAATTTAATTTCTTATAATATTAATCATACTGGTTTTGGCTGGATAGAGTTAATTTTATTCATAGTAGGTCATATAGTCCTATGCATTAGATTTGTGACCAAAACAGCGTGCGTAACAGGGGGATGTTTTAGTTACTGTTGAACACTACTTGCACAGTGTCAAGGCCTTTTTTGTTTCTCACCCCACCCCACCAGTGAACAGACTGGGGGTTGGCAAGAGGTGACACAGTCAGGACAGGAGACCTCAACTTACCAAAGGGATATCCCAGACCATATGATGTCATACTCAGCAATAAAACCTTGAAGGTAAGAGGGAGGAAGGGGTTGCGTTTGAAGTTATGCTCTTTGTCTTCCCAAGTAATAATTATGTGTGATGGAGCCTTGCTTTCCATGAAATGGGTAACCATCTGCTGGCCAATGGGAAGTAGCAAGTCAATTCCTTATTTGCTTTGCTTGTGTGTGCAGCTTTTGCTTTACCCATTAAACTGTCTTTATCTTGACCCACAAGTTTTCTCACTTTTACTCTTCTGATTCTCTCCCCCATCCCAATGGGGGACATGAGCGAGTGGCTGTGTGGGGCTCAGCTGCTGTCTGCAGTTAAACCACAACACAGGTGACTGAATGTAGTATACAATGTTCTTGACTTGTTTTTTCCATCCTTAGTCATTGCATACCTGTTTTATGGAAGATTTTTTAATATGTCAGGGAACCCATCTATGATAGAATCCATAAATGCATTCACATATTTTCTCACAGGAAGCACCAATATGTGTGACAAAAGAACTTGTGGTCCAATCGGCAAGAAAAAGTGGTGTCAGTCCTGTAATATAAATAATAATAAAACCCCCTATTTAAGAAGCTTGAAAGCTATGTCCAGAAATAGCAATATGTTTTGACAAAAGGCACAAAATATACTGCCTGTTAAAGGCAAATAATAACATTTAGCTTGTGTTGTTTTTCAAGCGCACACCCTATTTTTCAACGTTCCACATCCCTGCTCACAACTCCCTGAAACATCACAGTATTTTCTGGCTATAGTTTGCCAGTGTTTTTTTTGTTTATTGTGAAAGCTAGCTATGTGCATCAAAGCAATGTGCATTAGTTATTTCAGAAGAGGAAGAATTTAACCAAGGTACAAGGTCAACACAGGCCCTAGGATGAAGTAGTAATGCTGATATTAATGCCATCTATAAATGGCTTACTTAATCATTCAGTGATATATAGCTTCCTTTATTGGAAAACACAGAAGTTGCTTAATAGTGCATTGCATCAAAACACAATGGTTCAGAACACAGAGCTGGACTAATGTTGGAATATAAATGTAACAGATGTGTTTTATTGGAGTCTACCCTGGAAGGATTATTGGTGTACAAAGATGAAGGCAGAAATTTGGCCAGAGAATAAAGAATTTTAATCCTTTTGGGTTATTCTAAGTACGCAGAAGAAAAGCTGGTGTTAACTGGGGTAGGAACAAAGAATACTGTATTATTTCCTTTCAAAGCTCAATTTATGTGGAGACATAATAAGACATCTCATATCTGACAGAATGAATTATTTTGAGAAATGCTTACCACATAAAAATGGTGCTGGTTACAGCATGGCATATAAAAGTGCATGGGGTAACCATGACAATTAGAAACATGAAACTAATTAGATATGCAGAGTATTTTGCTTCAAAACGATAATGAAATAGAGCTCAGGTAATCAAGATATCAAAGGCTTTCTAGAGTAAGTGTTTGATTGGATCTCTAATTAGCAAAATGGATACATTTCAAAAGAAAACAAAAATATAAAAAATGTTAGTGAGCAATACACTTGCAATTGGAGAAGCAGTGACAGCAGCACTGTGTTTGTTAAAACTAGAAAAAAATCCAAATAAATCAAGTTATACACTTTTTATATTTGGTTTCCCTTTTTCTTTTTCCTTCCTCATCATGAGAGTTACTACAGAAAATGGTAGCCTATGACAATGGGTAAGAGAGATGAGACTGTCAAGTATGGAAAATGTCAAATGAAAATATGAAGTTTATGTTGGGGAACTTCTGTGATAGTTTGCGTTCAGATACAGCAGTTAAGGCATTAACAAGGGAGCCAACAAGGAACTCCTAACAAGTTCTGTATTCAGTGTGAAAGGAACACTCCACACTCATAATTATCACTTCAGAAATTTAATGAACTTTTAATAATACCTTGATTACATTTCATACTGATAGTCAAGAATTTGGTCAATATTCTGTGGTTTAGCTGAGACAACGTCTAAGGGGGTTAATTCTAATTACACCTGTAAACTCATTAAGAATAGAAGGACAAATGTTTTAATGCATTTAACTAATGTAATTTAAAGTAGGATAGTATGACTGTATGGAGAAGAGATGGATGAAACGTAATGAGGGAAAATATGACTTCTCATTGTGCCTTATTGCAAGAGTAAAGATACATTCAAAGATTTTTTAAGGGAATTACATGTACAAATGATAAAAAATATTTTAAAAAAGCTGCACAGTTCAGTAGCAAAACTTACTCCACCTAAATATTTTCAAGGTCAAGACCTTGGCATAGTCTGAAAGCGGTATAAGTGAAATAAAGGCATAAAGAATATATACAGTATTATATTAAAAATGTTATGTACAGAAAATGGAAAGAAAGACGCCTGATTTCATGATAGAAACAAATAATTTTCTTTCTGCATCTTAGGAAAAAACTTTGCCAATTGGCCTTGTGGGACTTGTGTACCTTTTTCTGGAGAAAATAGTCTCTGGAAATACTGAATTGAAAAATATTTTGCCAATGTGGTATTCACTTTTCTATTATGCTCTCAGTCCTTAAAAATAACTTCAGCAAAATATTTTTCCCTCATTATTTAAATTCTTAAATCAACTTCCCAAGCTTGACATATGAAGTGTTTCAGATATGGAAGACAAAGCACTTTTTTTTGTTATGGATATCATGTTTGTATTAGCAGTGAAAGTAATCGATTCAGTTAGTACCTAGAAAGTGGACTGGAACACGAGCTTTGTTTTGAAATCTTAATTTATCAAATATGAACCTGATGGATCACAAACGAGAGCATTACATTACTTCTGTACTCTGATAAGTAATCTATGTGAAATAAGTCAAGGGTAGGACCTTAAAATCTACAAAAAAAAAACCCTGTGATGTAAATCAGGGAATTGAGAAACCCTGATGCACACTTTAGAAACCCTGATTAGATAGTTTAGAAGGCTGTTTATCATTGTGTATTAATTGAATACTTATTCCAAAATACATTATTATCACCGACATAAATATATATACAACGTTACTCTTAGTTTAAACATGAAGGGAGCATGGCTATAGGGTGAGGCAAAGCTGAGCCCTGATGTAGTCAAATTTGGCCTGATTTTTACAGCAGACTTATAAACGATTGAAAATAGGATTTTTAATGGAAGTCTTATAGCCCCTTCACTGCAGTAATGTGAGCAGCAAATACATAACCTAGTGCTTATAAGACTTTCATGCATTTGGCAGTGGTTTGTTCAGTATTCTAATATATTTAAAATATAGTTCTTTTTAAACTGGTTTTAAACACTGCAATATCATATTTTTACCAGGTGAATGCAAAAAACCAACTTACTTTATATATTTCTTTTGCTGATATCCATAAATCAGATATGCTCCAAGCAAGAGCAATATTGGATTGAATTTGTATTCAACCTCTGAAGGCCTGATTCACTCCAGTCTAATGCCAAATCATGATTGCAGGAGTTAGTCATGAAGAAAATAGAGAAAAAGGAAAGGGAAAGTCAACCTGCAAAAGATCGTCTCAGCTACAGAGCCTAAGTGGAACATTATTGTAGAGTGCAATTCACTAAGATCATATATAAGATGGATGGTGCATTCTTAATGCAAAGTTTAAACAGCATTTTAAGCTATTATATGTTTTGTACCTCAGTGAGAAAAACCTTTCCTAGGTCTGAAATAGTTTTAGAAATGCAAATACAGCAATTGTGCACTACAGTGACCAGGGTTGCAAGGTCATTTATTCCTCCTGGGAGCGTAGTCTGATAAATTCAGTGTAAGGCCTCTTGCTCATATTCTGGTGCCCTCTATTGTGTGTTGCATTTACCAAAGGAATTATCTCTGAAATTGTAGTAAACAAATTGATGCTAATCTAGGTATAAATTTTATTCACGTCATTATATTTCAATATATGCACGAGAAACATGGTTGTTATCATACCTTAAAACTGTAAAGAAAAAAAATTAGGTCTGTTCTTGCATGAAAAGTTGTCCTGAAGCTTTCTATAGTTCATGAATTCTGTCCATCTGAATGCGGTTGTAAGTCTGACATTCATCATGGAAATAATTCAGCTGCAAATGAGGTCTCTGAAGCCACATTTCTCATATAATCACCCTTCTTTCTCTGTCCTTTCCTGTCATAGTTCGTTACTCTTACAGTTTTCATTCAGTCTTAAATTATTGTGTAAAATTTGGGGCAGGACTCTGTTTTTCTGAAATGGATACGAAGAAATAACCAAGAATCTTACTAGAGATGGGACTTTGGTCTGATAAAAACTTACAGAGCTGTTGTCACTTAAGGTTCTTATTTTGTTATACAGGACACTTCTGTATCCTT
>VZSZ01008654.1:47966-65132 GCA_013398815.1 Ibidorhyncha struthersii | reverse complement strand
GACCAATTCAAACATAATCTGGCTCTCCTCTTTATTCGTCTGCTCCAGGGAGAAGAAGGTGCCTTGTTCACACCCAGGTCCTCATCCTTACATGCAGCCAAGATCAGAAAAGAGCTCTCCTACCAGTAGGCCAGGATTAGAAGAGAATGCCTCATCCCTTGATTAGATGAGCCAAGCTTTCTGTTTTAATAAAGCTCTTGAGCACGTGCTGAACTCATAACTCTTCAAGCAAGCGAGAATATTAAACATTTATCTCTTCCTGAAAATAAATATTTTCTTCAGCTTGAGTAAATCATAATATTTCACTAATTATCCTGGCTCAGTAACTTGGTGTACATGGTATGTACAATGTCATTAACATTTGCTAAACTGTTATTAAAAAAGGCCTGAAAAATATTTTTGGTGTTTTATGAAATTTTTGATCTAGAGAAAATAAAGAATTTAAACAACAAGAGATTCTTCAGCTGGTAAAGGAAAGTCTGACATAAGCATGGTGGAGAAAAAGCGCAAACATACAAAACTGACATGGTATATACATATTTTGCAGTACTGCAGCCTTAAAACTGATTTCTATTATAGTAGTAAAAGTTACAGAGAGACATCATTTAAATAAAACTTAAACTTTTAGTGGGTAGAAAGAAGGAGTAGAAAGACTGGTGATGTCCCTGTTAAAAAAGGAAGACTATCTGTTTTCTAAATGATGGATGAGTAAGCTGACTGACAACAATTATTTTAGAAAGTGGCAGAAGGACTAGTAGTGGTACAAGATAGCATTATTAATTAAAATAGAGTCCCAGAGTAAGGGTCCTCTTTTGATAGACATGCAAACAAATGTGCAATTTTAATGAAATTTTGCAAAGGGTGGAAGAACACAAGGCAAAAAACCCTACAGTAGAAAACACACTGGTTACCTGCCACATGCCAAATGTGCACATCCTATTAGCTATGCACTTGCTATGTTATCTAGCTCCCCTCCTGTTGCTTTCTATTCAGCCTGAAACAGTGTTGTGAACCCCATTTTCCCTCCGTATTTTATGGGGACTATTAGCATCCCACACGTGGAAGGTGTCATGCTGACAGTGGTAGTCCTCATTCTTTTTCAAAACAATAGGAAGTCCACCGATATTTTAAGACTATATGACTTAAAAGTGGAATATGTATGGGCTTATGGAAAATCACCCTATTGTTGTGTAATCAATTTTATTCCCATGAAGACAACTCCCAAACTGAACAAATGATGTAGATTTTCTTACTGTGCTCCGGAGTATATGAAAGATGAGTAAAAACAGGCAAAGTGGACAAAGAACGGAAACAGTCTTTCTGTGCATGGATGTACAGAGCTACAGAGAAGGACCTTGCTTGGAGACAACTACTCAGAGGACTAGAAGATCAGGATGCTGCTAGTGACCGGACAGTCTGTTGAACCTATTGTGCCAGATGTTTGTTGGCAGGGCTCTGTTTAGCTTTACTGAGTTGAGCCACCTTGTACGGGATGAGACCTGAATCCAGTGTAAAGATGTCTGGTAATTCGGGATAAATAAAAGAGAAGAAAAAGTGGCTGTATTTTATGTTTTTCGATCACTTGGTAAGTAGAATTTACAACATAAACTCTAATGTGACCAACTTTCTGTCAAACAACTGTGTTGCCCATTGAACTACCAAGAACTCTTACTCTGCATGGGGCATCTGATTGTACTTTTCACCAATGGTAACGAACAAAATATATCAGTCAGATATCCACTTTACATTGTTAAAGATAAAGAAAGCAATTATCGTTAGAGCTCTGTGAGCTCTCTAATAAACAAAGAAGTAACAATGAAGGCAATACAACTGTGTCATACTGTTTATTCTTGTACTCTCATTCATTATCATCAGGGTATGATCTCAGCGTTGTGGAGTTGTGCAAAGCTCACCACTAATTATTGCAACACATTCATTTTAAGAAAGACTTGTCTTTCACCCTGCCAGTGTTCAGTTGTAAATGCATTCTTCTTTTTTTTTTAAAACTAACTCAAGTTGTAATACTTATCACTTGAGCTGGGAAAGAGGAGTATTGATAGCATGAGTCATATACAGATGAATATACAGGCTCCTAAGTTAAAATATGCTCAGACCTCTCCAAGAACGTCTGAAGAACTTCACGAAGTGCGATGATATCTTCAAAAGAGATCAAGCCTTTTTACAGTCACATCCTGTGATGATTTATTAAACACAGATTAGGAGTCCATTCACCTGCTGTTTTGAAGCTTATTGTATTTTCACTTATTGAGAGACTGAAAGGAAGGATAAGGTCCTCATTCACTGAAGAATTTCCTGACTGACTACTTTCAAAGAAAATAGTGTACTGATATCTATGACAAATATTTATTTTACAGTTAACTTATAGGAAATGTATCTCTGGGAGTCTCCAGTGAAGGATGGGGTAGAATTAGAGAGACATGAAATGGAATAGGAAAAACCTCCCAGGTGCCTGAATGACCTACCAGGCCTTTTGAAGTGACAAAGAAAAGACATTTAAAAGGACGAAAAAAACTGTGTCTGATATATTATGCTCTTATCTCCCAGAAGAGGTCCTCATTACCCAAACCAATACTGGGACAGGACCCTGCAAATGGGAGTTCTAACATCAACACTAGACAGAATATGCTAACAGTTGTAAAACAGGCTTCTTTATGTAAAGAAAAAGAATAATTTCTTCCTGAAGTAGTGTCTTACTCATTGTCTGCCCTATCTATTAATTCCATTGGCATATGAATTTTATTATACAATTGATATTCAGCTATATGTCATCCTGCAAAACAGAGCTGTTTAGTGAAGTGCTAAGCATTTACTAGAGGTGAAATTTTGTCTTTACAGGGAGTCAATATAAGATGAGTGCATTGCTTATACCAGATAATTTCTGCTAAGAGGGAATTTTATTTTTATTGATCTAGAAGTTCAAAGAAAATTTTAAGGCTGTTTTTGATAATTACTCAGAATGTAAGGTGGAACAGAAGGAATGATTTCTTTTTTTCTAGTTAATTTGAAATTATGTTTTGACTTACTGATGTGATACGATACCAGCTTTTGTTTTAAGTCCATCTTTTACATATTAGAATAGGGTTATGCCCTTCCGTTTTCCTGACCTGTTTTTTAATATTTTCTTTCTCACAATGTCATTAGAAAAAGCTCAGTCATGGGTATGCCAGGTTCCCTGTGGGCCCATGGACCTGCAGCACTGAGTGCTCCAATGCTCTTTGGCCAGCACAGGGCAGCTTTTTTAAGGCAAACAATGCTCTCTCCAGAACAGAAGTTCTGAGTGTCATTCAGCCCTATCAAATAAGCCAGTGTGAAGCTATTCTCATTTAGACTGAGAATTTTGCCATGTGTTTATAGTGTAAATAAACATAACGGTGAGAGTACTAAGAAACAATTTTCTTCATTGGAATCCTCCAAGTTGCTGTTTGTAACAGAAATTAAGAGCTGGTGAGAAACCTTACACACTATATTAATGGACAGGAGTAACCCATGTTTTTTTTAATAAGGAACACCGCATTCACAAAACAAACTAGCACTCAGAGGCTTCATTATTTGTAAAGGACGCCTCCTTTTTCCTCTGCCTTTTTTCATATTTCAACTAGAGTAAGCATTAATGTAGCAAAGGCTGCACATTAAGACTCCACTTCTGCAAAAGATGTCCTAAGGTACTTTTTGGGAACCTGAAGTTGCCTGAATGTCTTCGTCAAATGTTTATTCTAGTCATAAGCATGATTTCTGTTTATGAAGGTAGACTGTTGTTTTTGCAAAAGTAACTGCTTTGTGGTTCTCTTCCTGTCATGTTTCTCCCCCAGCAACAACACAAAACTTGACTTCCAGCATCCTTTGAATGGATAGATATCATGACTGTAATGGTGACAGATTAAGTCATTTACCACATCTGGTGGTAGGTACTTCAGCGTGTGTAGGTAGTTAATCCACTCTCCAAAATACACAGAAGAGAAACACAGGCAGGATGAAAACATTACTGCTACTGGGTGTGAGTGCTGCAACCTGCCAGTTCTCAGCCTGTATCTGAGTCAATGGCCAAGCAAAGATTTCACCAGGAATGTGAGTACTTTTAAGAAGCGTTTTTCATTCCCCCAAAATTACAGCAAATACAAGTGAAGATCTGCTGAACACAATGTGAGTAACAATTGAGTAGAAAAATATGAGTGTGTATAAACATTGACAAAACAAGAATCAAATGTGTTTTTGGCAACAATGATCATCTCATAAATAAATACATTGAGTTGAGAAGTGTACTGCAAAGCCTAGAAGCTCAGGCTGGTCTTTTACCACAATAATTAATTTTGTAATAGCAGCTATGTGATATCTCTGAGAATCTATTGCGATGAGGCTAAGCTTTCCACTTTTTTTTTCCCTAGCTCTTTTGAAAGTGATAAAACTGGATTCCATTATGTCAGCTTGTACTCCATTTATAGGACTCAATTTATGAGTAATCTTGTATAAATATTGTGGAAGACTGTTTAACTTTCAAACATATTGTTTGTTGTCTCACTTTTGCAAGAGGGAAGAATAAGATCTCACTGCTTTCAGGGGAAAACTGATTTCTACAATCAGCTTTTCCACGAAGATTCTTTTTTCATGAATGCACAAAGAATGAAAATGGAAACAAATAAAAACATCTCTTTAACGTACCCCTCCCCTCCCTTTTCTTTTTCTACAAAGTATTACGGAATGAAGAGAAAGTCTGTTTCAAGGCACCTGGTAATGCTTCAAATTTATTGATGGTGCAGGGCATATAAATAAATTGATAAATATCTTTATATAGTGTTTTGATGAGCAACCTACAGGCTTCGGATTTTAAATGAGGAAATTGAGTGACTGTTCTCCTCTGTGGCCTAGCTCATTTGCAGAAGATGCTGTCTGTATTGGAACATCTTTAGGAGCACATGAGTGCTGGTCAGTTTAATTTGCATGCGCATCAGAAGTTTGATAAAACATCCAAAGCTGCAAGGTCTGGGTTTTTCCTCTGTTGTGGTATCATCTCTGTTAGATATATGCTGAGTCATTTTTTGGAGGAAGGATTTGAACGTGATAATGTATAAGGTTTATTCACTGTGGGGAGCAAGTCATCTTCTACTACAGACAGTTGACCAGGCTGGTTAGAAAAAAACAAACCTTTTCAGAGGAGACGGACATGATTTTTAATTTTATTTATTTTTTTTAAATCCTGGAAAAGAAGGATCTTTTCAGATCTTGTCTCAGTGTAAAGAATGTCAAATGAACATTTCAAATACCTGTATACGGTATAGAAACCACTCTACTGTTGCTGAGTTGGAGTATACTCACTTACAGGCCTTGCACATGTCTGGCAGAGATATGAATCAAATTGGTTTGCAGGAGAGAAATTCAGACATGGACTTTCTGTGAGCTTCATTTTTATAAATCTTAATGTTTATTTTATACCCCACAGCATGCCTACTTATATGTCTGAGATTAGTAGATCCTACATGCACATATATCTACAGGAATCGACTTTCACAGGGATGACTGGGGAGCCAGAACAGAGAATGCAATGACAGATGTGATAATTTCCTTCCTTTCAAGAAGAATTCTACAGCAGTATTGAAACCTTTGTTACTAATGCTAAAGAAATCTGACACATGCATCTTCTCAAAGGTATGTGTAGACTCCTATTATGAAGTTGAGTAATATTGCATTAATGAATATTTTTAAGAGCCAGGATGATGATTTGTTTATATTCTAAAGTGCTATTTCTTTTATTAATAACTGTTCAATCTCATTTCCTTATTTATAAAGTGGCAACTATATGCTTACAAAGAATAAGCACTTGTTATTTATCCTACGTAGGGTAAGTGCAGAGGTCATTCTTCCTTTTTAATATCTCCAAAAGTCTAATTAATTATCTAAACCAATATCCTGTTGCAAAGAATAATTCAACTTATTAATATTTTACATATTAAAACAGGTGGTCTCATTAATTTTGAAAGTGTTTCCTTCCAATATCTTCAGGTATTATCTTGGTCTTGCATTTAAATATTAAAAAGCTGGAAGTAAGAAGCTACAGTGTTAAAACCCATAGTGTTTTTTCTTGTTCTTGACTGCATTGTTTTCTGCTCTTTTCATTCCTATGTTTTGCTGAGAAACTCATTTCTTGAATACTTTGCAACACCTGGCAGAGGGGCCATAATCCAGCCTTGCTTTGTTCATGCTCCTGCACGTGTCAGAAGGTCAGGGCTCAGCTGTAGCTCCAGTGGGACACTGGCTTCCTGTTTTTGGCCTGTTCTCACTGTAGGTAAGCAAAAACACTAGGCCCTCTGGATGCTCTGATCCAATTTTGCCTCCTCCAGTTTTACTAGTTAATAATTTTGTGCTATAGTCACACTTTTGTTTCCTTCTCTTTGGGATGGAGCTAGCTATGTGTGGGGAAGGCACAAAGCTCCTTTGACAGCATTGCTGCTCAGACAGATTCTCCTTGTCTGCTGCAGAGCAGAGTTGGTGAGCTGGATATACTGTATACACATGTTGGTTCCAAACATTATAAAGTGTGAAATTTGTTGACAAGCTCTGTTAAAAAGGATTTTTGGAAGCATTTTTATTATTGTTGTTAACTGATCTGTTTTCATGCCTGACTAGTTTTAGTGATGGAAAAAAAGAGCTTTTTGAAAAAAAGGGGCTTTTCTCCAGAGGCTTCAAAAAGGATCTAAAAGTGGAACTATGTGAGCATTGAATTATTTTTTGGTTTAGTTAACAAAAACAACTACAATACAAATGGAAGGATTGAACCAAATTTAGAATTTTATCACTGACAAGATGAAAAGAATGAAATATACTTTATGTTCAGTTTATATGCATTTGATCTAAGTTGATAAAATTCCTAATGATGACTGTTGGAGTACTCAGGCAAGAAATGTTCAATTAATTCCTCTGAGAGAGGAGATCTGGACCATATCTTCCACCTTAAGCATCAGATGGTTGGGTACTCTGGTGCTGTATTGTTAATCCCTTTTTTGAACTTCTGTTCAAACACGTAATTTAAACATCTGGAATAGGAATTTGAATCCAGAAGACTGTTCTTCCTTCTCCTTTTCTGGGTGGGAATTCTAGCAGGTCATTTTTTTGACTTCTCTTTCAAGATATTCTTGGATGCTATAATGGTAAAATATGTCAAAGGGGAAGGAGTGAAAATTTGGCAGATGAATATTTAAATAACTCGATCAGGGATTGAAAAAAAAAAAAAAGGCTTTTCTCTCCAAGAGGAGCCTCATAATCAGTACCTTACTCTGAGTTTATTCTGAGTCTTTATCTATCCTGCTGGTTGTCACGAGCCAGAATCTTGGTGAGAGAAATTCTTACAGAGATAATCCAGTGCCTTTGCGGTCTGCAAAATGAAATCTCATGTTGACTTACCCTGGCAGTGTTTATCTGGAAAGCCAGAACTTTCCTTTACCCTTTGGGATAAAGTTACGTTGTGGTAGACTAGAGCGCTCTTACCCCACAAATGTATATGAACATGAAGTTAAACCTGATTAGAAGCACAAAATCTCCACGAGACTAAAATATTATCTTTTTTTCATTCTCTGGAGCATATGACCATGTGAAGAGTCAGTTACTAACTAATATGCAGACATTTGTGAAATAAATGCCTTCAGAATCCTACAGTAAACAACTCAATCAAAACAGGCTATCACTTTCATATTTACTCCTCATTTATAGTTCTAATATTCTGCTTGTAGTCTTGATTGGGGAAAAGTGTTTTTTATAGAATAATTAGTCTAAACACATATCTCATTTATCATCAAATAAATTAAGTTATGATGAGCTAAAATAAAGATAATGACTTCTAAGATTTCATTTAGCTATGTCAATGTTCAGAACTGTAAGTGTAGGCAAAAAGCTTTTCTGTACAGACAACTGGGGCCAAAGTCCCCCCTGGTACTTCTGATGGATGCCTAGCAGTAGACATAGATAGAGACCTAAATTAATAGAGCAAGATGATTCCTTTTTTTGGGGGTGTATTTTCAGATTTATTTTTTTTTTTTCTGAAGAGAAGCTGGCTTCAGAGGTCCTTCATTCACATGCAGAGCACATACAGGGCTCTGCATTTAGAGAGCTAGAAATTATAGAAGAGAAATTCCAAGTAAGAGGATCTTTGAATCTCTGCATATTCCACCGTATGTGACAGTTAAGAAAATTCTCTCTCTCTCTTTCTCTTTGAAGGACCTGAAAAGAAAAGTTAAGGGTGGGAAGGGGAAATCATTAAGAATAAGAAAATTTCTTCAGCCTGAGCATTCAAAAGATCCACAGACCTAGGGTCAGAACAAAATACTGATATTCGACTTACAAACTCTTTAACATTTGCCCATTTTTTACATTGGCTTTGTTGAGGGGAAAAAAAAAAAAGCTATGATATTTTTTCAGGAAGTTTCACTCCTGTTTCTCCAAAGGAATTTGAATTTTGATGGGTTTGCTCGCTACTGGGAAAAGAAACCAGAATCACACTCTACATTTTTTCAGGTGAGGTGAAGTTGGAAACTAATGGTCATGGGTTGAGGAGATCATTAACATTTTCTTGTTTAGTTTGTGATTTGCTGCTTTTATTTTGGGGCAGGGGTGGGGGAAAGTTATGCAGTATGGGTACTATTTCTCCATTAAGAACAGTGAGATCTCTTCATGGAGGCTGGTGATTGTCTGATGTGTGAATTATAGGATTCTCTGCAGGATAACTCTGTTGTCTGCAAATGCATGTGGCAGTGGAGGAATAAAAGATACTCCCTGCTTCTTTTTAGGGATCTTCAGGCAGGATTGTTCTGTGATGACATTAAAGGTATTTCAAATAGGTTTTATACATTCAGTAGCCCAGTGATATCCTGAGTTTTTAAAATTAAAAATTATTTGATAATAGTTTCTTCTCTAAGATATGCAGAAGCAATGGGATGCAGATCTATCTAGAGAAGACGATCAATGAAAAACTTTACCTATACTGAAAGCTCTGAGGACTCTACATTCATCTTGGTACAAAAGTCTGAAGATCATAAGAAAATTTGTTTTTCTTTACAAGACAGTATTTGAAAGAGAGAGAGTTACTGCTAACGTTGTGTTGGTCTCGTCTAAATGAAAAATTATGGTAACACAATATGCTGAGTTTGAGTAGTCTTCCCCCAGGAAACTGGGTGGTCTTCTACTTGAAGCATTTAAGTCATGAAAAGTTGTCATTTATTTTTCCCCTGTCTTACAGAATCTGTAAATGTATCAGCAGGTTTTGTTTCTGGGTAGCACGCCTGAACCTCTAAGGAACAGCAGTCTTTCCTTGTGTTATCTTTCTACCTGCCCTTTCAATTTTTATATTCAGGTTTATTGTCAAAGCCTTTTTTTGTATTGCATGTATGTGGGGAGTAGCTGGAGATTGCATTCAGATAAATGTTACTGACCCAGACAAGAAAGTGCCTCTAGTCAGATGATAGGTGCATGAAGTGTTCTATGATGTTGTAAAAGACCATGGTTTTGGTGTAAAATTACTTAGAACTTGCTACAATAAGAATTAACAACGCTTAGTAGTTATCTAAAGGATTTCCAATTTTTAGTTTTCATTACTGAGTTAAATTAGGAAGGTTTTCCACTGTTTTAGTATGGGGAAATGTATGGCAAAACAATGTATTAAAATGCTGATAGGGCAATTTAAAAATTACCCAATTATGTCAATTAATATCTTGGCTAGAAAGTAATGTGTATGATTTACTATTCTCCTTCTTTCAGCTCAGTAAAGTAGAGGAGAGCCAGTTTTGTTACACACAGAGCATATTCATACACCAAACTGGCTGCACCAGTCTATGTAGCCATAGACTACATGATTACCAGATGCCCAGCTACCTCTAACAAGTATCATCTCATTATAGTCTACCAGCGCTTACACTGCAAACTAGAGGACTACAAGATGCAGATTAGTTCCTTTGCAAGTGCTTCATCATTTATTATGACAGAGTTGAGTAGACCCATTAGCTGATATAATGGATGAAATTTTAAATTGCTTCACATTTGAGAAGTCTTACAGGACTAGCAAAAAAGAAATGTGTTGTTTTAGCTGTCCTCCCCTTAAAATTTCTTTGTGAGCTTAAGAAACTGCAGGAAAAAACTGCAAGATTGCAGGACAAGGTTTTAGTGATCTCAACAGGTTTTGCTGGACTGACTCAACACGATTTACTCCCCTCGAACAAGTTGGCAAATCCATGAGATCTATTAAGAGCTTTCAATGTGAAGCATGGGCGGGCAATGAGCATACACTGATGTTAAGATGAACAACAGGCGAAGAAAGAAATTGCATTTGTAACATATGGGTAGACACTTAAAATCATTAAATAAAGGTATTTTCCTAATATTACTGTTGTTACTACTTTTCTAATAGGCATTCTCAGACAGTAATATACTTGTTGAGAGAAGAGTTGCATTTAATTGATTTTGCACTTGGCTCTAAAGATATAAAGTAGCTGATTTGACACGCTGTGTTCTGGCAAAGACTACTGGTGACATGAAGGTAGCTTGGGATTCCGTAGGATGAATTCCCATTAGAAAGGAGACTTAGCTATAAGATTCCCATTGCAACAATGAAACATAAACTTACTTACATTTCTGGAGGCCTAAAGAAGCCAGCAGACAGTTATACTGTCATTTCTTATGATTTCTACCATACAATAAAACCCAGACATGGCAGAAATACCAAATAATGACCATTTTTACCCACTGAAAGAAATTACTCTGCTGTTTAAAATGCAGCTGTAGAAGTAGTGGATTGGAATGTGACCCTTGTAAATTGTATACATATTAATTATAGCTCAAAACAGAGAAACAGATACATGTTTTAGTAAAGATTTTAAAACAAATTGCTCTCATTCTTGAAAATAACTAGCCAGTTAATTAAGAAAACTAGACATACCTTTCAAGCCTACTCCTGTATCTTGTTGAAATTCTGGATTTCAACAGAAGACAGAAAGTCTGATTTAAGTTCATAAGCTATGACAATTTTACATCCTTGACTTGACAAAGCCTTGGTAGGACCCCTGGATTTGACTTTGTCAGTCATGGGAAAACAAGAAGAACAGAGGGACCTAAAGTGTAACTAGAGGAGAATTTATGTGCCTGAATTGAAATCAGTGTTCCTAAACCTTCATGTATCCAAATTCTGAAGTTCTCCAGACTTACAGATGTTCGGGGTTTTTTTTGGCTTTGGGGTTTTTTTTTTGGTTGTTTTTTGGGGTGTGTTTTTTTTGTTGTTGTTGTTTTGTGTGTGTGCACAGAAGTGTCTTGGACTTGAAAGGGCTGAATCACTCCTTGTCCAGCTACTCTGGACTATAGAAATCCTTGGGAAACGAACTGCAACCTAGTATCACCACTGTCAGATCGAAGAGGCCTAAGCAGTTGACCACAGTACCACATGCATCCTTGCTTTCCTTTTCAGGCAAAGGAATAAGGAACTGCTTTAGGGAGCGTGGGACAACTTATGCAGAAATTCTTGAACTTGGAATCCTTGTTGCTCAAATTGCTGGATCAGTCCTGGGTTTGCTATTACCCAGGTTAATGCCGTGATTAGTCTTCTTGCTAACTTCTGTTAGGGGTGCTGCAGATTCTGTTTTTCTGTATTATTGATCAGTGTCTTACTTTATTTACTGTTTTATTTTGGTTCTAAGTACACCATAATGTATTATATAGGAAGGAAAATATCAATGACTTCCTTGAAAGGAGCATTGAGGTTACAGTGAAAGGCTCACTGAAGTCAATGGAATGATTTCCTTTAGGCATTGTGTCAGGCCCCAGAAGATACATAATCATTCTCTCAAGGTGATTAGGAAGCAAAATACAAAGCCAGAGTCCACAATGTCAGTGAGTCAAAATTTTTCTTGCTTTGTGAACCAATTTCCAACTGCTCACTTTGCAGAAGTATATTATTGATAACACCGGCAGATGTTGGCTGATCGATTCTCAGCATCCTATGTTCTGTATATGGTTTTATAGGAAGTCAGATTCAATATGATATTTTGCAATATCTCACTTACTAAAATGTGTCAGGATTAGTCTTTGACCAAAATTTCTGTCATTTCTATTTCATCACTTGGGTATTTTACTGGTCACTATTTTGACAAAGAAACCAAACAAACCTGAACACTCCCTGGTGGTTTACTTTCTCATGGCTTCTTGTATGTTTTTCCTCTGAAAGCAAAATAAAAGACTTTTAGAAGTTCCCTGTTTGTCTCCCTATCTAGATCTATGTGCTCCTGTGATGGTATTCTCTGTCCCAAATCATGATCATGGCTTCTTTCATTGCTCTCCTTAGTCTCTCCACTTCCTCAGGCTCTTTGCAGTATAGAAATATATTTACAAACAATAAGTAAAAAAAAAAAAAAAAAGAATCCATACTTCATACTTCCATAGTAACTTCTATGAAGAATGCACATAGACTATAAGTAAGATTAAATGGTTATTCTTTTGATAAGTTCTTCTCAGACACTCCTCCTTCAAAGCAGAAATGGCTTTTGTTTGTTTATTTGTTTGTTTGTTTTTTAAGTTCAGATAGCTGGTCCAAAGGAATTACCTAAACTGTGGGTTCTTTCTACAACTAGAAATTTCCTTCTTAGTTGTAAGAAAACTATTTTCCTAGTGGTGACACCCACCACAAAAATCTGTTGCATACCTCCCTGTCATTATAGTTCTGTCCAGAATGACCCATGCAGAAAGCATTCTTGTTTCTTTCATAGGTAGAAACAATGATCAATGATACCAACCTGAAAGCAACAAATAGGTGGAAACTTCTTTTCTGGTAAGAGCTTTCTGAGAAATTTCTAAGAAACAGATGGATGGTAGAATTCTAAATATAAGAAACAAACAACAGATGGATCTATTACAAACAGCTTAAATTTTACTTGAAGTTTTACCATACATTGAGTTGTGCATAGGGAGGAAATCCTAACACAGTACAGTTTTTAGAAGTTGTGTCAGGGCATATTACAAAAAAAAAAAAAAAATTAAGCTAATATATCCTACCTTTCTCCTACCAGTATCTTTGGTATTTGAAAGAGGAGAAAACTACTGCATCAACTAATAACACTGGTACAACTTTATGTGTCATAATAAATACATCTTTAGGTTATTCGTTATGTGTTTGACCCTTTGGATACACCTGGTCCACCCTCCTCCATCTTTCCTGTTTCCAGATAAAGCAAATGGAAACCACACAATCCCTGAGTTACAATTTTAAAGGAGGCCTACTATTCTAGTTAAAATAAAAGGTCCTGTCTGTTTTATAAACAGTCTTGAAATATTTATAGCATCAGCTATTTCATTGACCTTCTTTATTTGCATAGTGACCACCTCTTTAGGTCAGGCATATGCCAGTTTTAGGGCTGGAACATGGAGGACTTCAGTGTTCTGCATTTTTAGAAAAAAAAAAAAAAAAAAAAAAAAAAAAAAAAGATTAGCAGAAACAATTTTGTCAGTATTACAAGGTGTAGTTTCTCTTACCAGTCAAGCACAGAAATACCTTGACAAATAGACTTTAACAAACTCTAGGTTGTCTTGGCAGGACTGTAGCCAGTGGGTCAGTAGTAGTGGCTACTTCCCTCTGCTCAACTCTCATAAGCCCACATCTGGAGTATTGGGTCCAGTCTTTGTCTCAGCACGTTCAGTGGAGGGCCAGTGAGAGATGGTCAGAGGCTTCTGCACCTGATGCACAAGAAGAAGCTGGGGGCTTTGTTTAGCTTGTAGAACAGAAGGTTGAGAGGGCATCCCAGAGATGCCACTGCTCTTTCTGTAATGTCAATTCTTAATAAAGTAAAGGTGTTGAGAAGATAGAGTCTTTTTGGAGATGCACAGGAAATGGAGAACACATAACTGTCACATGCTGCAAAAAGGGAAATTCCAAGTACATATAGGAGAAACCCCAGAATATTTGCAATTTGTTGTTAAGCACTGGAAAAGTTCGCACAAAGAGCCCATGGAATATCCTTCTTTTGAGATTTTTCAGAACCTGTCAAGAGAACATCCTGAGCAATCTGATCTGGCTTGCTGACTTTGAAGAATGGATTGGAGCAGATGACCTCCAGATTTTATTGCTTTCCTTAGCACAATGACTGGCCTAAGGTTTACTGTCTCTCAAATATTTTGCATAAAGACTTTTTCGAAGTGGAAATTTTTTGAAGTGGTTTTCATATGCCAGGGCAGAATATGAAGAAAGGAAGCATTTATATTACAATAGTTTAATCCATTTGTTAGAAATTACGTTAAACTGCTGACTAGTCAGCTAATAAATGCACTGGTGAAAGTGAAAATAAAACTTAGAGAGTTTTGTTCTGCAGCAGGTTTATTAGGAGAGAAAGTCATGAAAAGAGAGTCAAGAGGCTTCCTAGCTTATAGACTATGGCTAGTTTACCAAAGGAATTGCCCATAAAGCTATGGTTTATTTCTGTTGAAGAGCATTTACCAGGGCTTTGTAGCCCAACAAACAAGCTAATGAATTGAGTTTTTTTGCATATTTTATTCAAAAATGGTGTATTTACTTTTGTTTATGCCTGAGTGCACCAAGAACTCCAGCAAATTCTTCTGCCCACCAGTAGGGTTTGTGCTCAAGCTCTCATGTGTTGCAGCTGTGAAACCTGGGGTCAGACTGCTTTAAAAAGATGAGAGAAAAAAAAACGTGTGAGAAAGATCTAGGAAAACCACCCATGTACCCTTCATCTGGTTTGGGAGCTGCATTTACATCAAGAATGTTGCTTTTGCTCCTGGCTTGAGGTATTGATCTATGCAGTTATGTTTCTGGCCAGCCTTGAACCTGCTGATCCTGACCATTCTGGCTTGTCCTTGAACCTGTCTTGGCACTATGGACTCATCTGCCAGTCATGGGACTCATAGCTGACTATGGTTGCTATGTCCAGACCTGCTCTGCTCTTCTTGTCTGGGTACTGTCAGGCTGCACCCCTGGTCAGTGAGGGCACAACCCCTGTTTGCTGTCTCCCTTGGACTCCCTCACACTTTATTTCTATAGGTGAGTATTTATAAGCTGCCTCTCTCCCTTTTGAATACTATGGCTAGCTATCACTGCTGTTTAGTCTCAGTCTCTGTGAAAAAGACATCAGTGAAACTCTGTTTAGAGACCAATGTCTCCATGGTCAATTTTGTAATGGTTTATTTTGTGAGAAACAGGGGCTCTGGTGTTTGCTTAGTCCTTGTTCTGGGTAGGCACCCACCACATTGTCTACTTCACCATGCAGCAGTCCTGAAGCTGACGAAAAAGGCATTCTGACTGACTGCAACAGTGCCTTCGAAACCTTCACTTCCATGCATTCTTCCAGCTATTGCACAGCCTCTTTCAAGGTGTATGAACCCTTCCAGTGAGACTCTTACTACGTTAGACTGATATGCCAAAGTCCACTTTTTTCCCTCTTTTTGTGCAGCGCTGAAGTGGAGTAACCATTGGTTTCTCAGTCATATATGAAATACAGATAGGTTGTTATTTCTAGGGAAGAGATCCACCTGAGTGCCTCTTCGCTTAAAAAAGTGTTACAAATAAAAGCACAAACAGACGATACAAAAGCATCAGATGGACAAATTATCAGCTCCTTTGGTTTCTTTTACAAACTCCATTAGAAATCTCCTATGCCACTTGATCTTATTGAAACAGCACTGAGAAAAGATTAAATAAGCTCTCACTGTTACGGGTTACTTACTGTAAAGTTTCTTCTTGATAAGAAATGACTAAAGAAGCAAGAAGAATACCAATTAAATAAGTTCTTACTGCCTATTTGGTGGACTTTTAATTTGGGTATAGTTATCTTTGACAGACTATAATTTTCTTTTGAGTCATCCATATATTTCTACAGTGCCCACCATCAAAACAGTTCTGAATAAGACATAAGAAGACATAACAGCCAGCAAGCAGGTCTCTAAATTGTGGTTTATGGCCCTAAAATCGTGGTAACTCAAGAAAGGAGATTTGTTTAATCTTGCTGGATAGGTAAAATAATAAGGGTGGGAAATCATGTTCAATAATGTGAGACAAAAGATTTTTGTGAAACAGGGTTAAGAAGGATTTTCACATTAGTAACCCAGAGTTTGCTGCGTAATAGATAGGTATTTTTCTCCTGAAAGAGTACTGCAAACAGTTCTCAATAGTTAGAATGCATACACTTTTTTTTTTTTTCCAAACTCCATGAAGGCTTGAGCCTGCAACAAAAATATCACAGTGAGAGAATTGAATGATTTCTTCAGAACTTCTATTTATGTCATCCTCAAAATATTCAGATATTTGAGGATTCTTGGTCACTTTTCGTGTTTCTATGCAATTTGTAAGGAAAAACTATTTTGTAAATACAGCTGTTCCACTTAACCATCAAACCAAACACAAGAGCTGATGATAATTCAAAAATAATTTATTCAGAGTACTTTGCATGGTTTGTTGGCTGTCAGCAACTAGTTCACTAAATCATTAGATCCTTATTATTTTAACTAATCTGCTAATTTCTTCTGTAAATAATTACTGGTCTCCAGATCGTTTGTGTACTATAATTACTATGCAATATAAATAATTTCATATAAGTTTTATGAGTTTTAAATTACACATTTAACTGTAACTAGGCAGTTTAAACTAGGTTTTAAGAATGTCAAAAGGGTTTTTACTCTTGACTAGGTATTTACTTATATAGCTTCCTTTATTTACTCAGTTCCACCTTCTGAGGCTGAAAAAAAATTTCTTAAAAGATATCAAGCATATCAAACAGAGCAGAACAGCTCTACATTCTACTTGAAATCTTGACATTGCTCAGTGCTTCAAGTCTTTCAGCACTTAAGGACAGAAATATTCTGCATCCTTTGAGTTGGATCTGTTGGCTTGTCTGAACAAGAGAACATGAGAAGTTATCAGGACAAATCTTGTCAACATGGTCTCTGTTATGGGGGCAATTAAGTTATGCTTGTAGTACAGATGGTAGCAATAATGTTTAGGTTAGAATTCAAAGTACATCAAATATGGTGGAGAAGCACTCAGGATTTTCAGAATGCTGATAGAAAAGACAAGTTAATTAAGAACATGAATATATTTCTTCATACACCTCTTCCTTACTACCTTCTTTCTCAATTCCACAGGGGCTGAATATGCTGGCATTTCTTGTGTAGGGATTTTTT
>VZSZ01008654.1:16806-47947 GCA_013398815.1 Ibidorhyncha struthersii | reverse complement strand
GTGGTGTGGTTCATTTTTTTCTTATTGTTTGGTTGATTGGTTTTATTCTTACCATCCGAAGTCAGCTAGAGTCAGGTAAAATGCTTCAGCTGACTGCTTTTATTACCCTCTTTACGCAGGATATTGCCAGAAGCCCTAAACAAGGATATATGAATACATGCTTTAAAGTAGCAAGCCAATGCTTGCTCAAGTCTCTTGCTTACACTTTAGGAAGGCCTGAGACAGCTGGGACATTCAGCTTGGAGAAGAGAAGGCTCAGGAATGTTCTTATTGAAGTATATAAATACATGAAGGGAGGATGCAAAGAGGATGGAGATAGGCTTTTTTCAGTGCTAGGACAAGAGGCAGTGGGCACAGACTGAGACACAGGAGGTTCCTTCTGAACATCAGGAAACACTTCTTTTTACTGTGAGGATGACTGAGCACTGGCACGAGTTGCCCTGGAAAGTTGTGTAGTCTCCCTCCTTGGGAGATATTGAAAAGCAATCTGGATGTCATCCTCGGCAACCCACTCTAAGCAGTCCTGCTTGACAGAGTTTTTGGACCTCCAAAGGTCCCTTCCAACCTCAACCATTCCGTGATTCTGTGAAAGGAACCATGGAGTGAGAAACTGGATATTTTGCTAGCGTATGGCCTCTTCTGTAACTTCTTGAATCTAGGTATTATCCAGAAACCGTGGAAGGACATTCATATTAAGGCCAGTGATGCCACCCTAATTGTGAAATTAATTTACTTTCCCTCAGTGTTAATTGGCCAATCCATTCATAGTACCTTATGATCAGCTGTGAAATCTTATTTTAACATTTTAGGACATTAAATATCTTCTTCAAGAGCAGGTAGATGGACAACATGGTGGGGGAATACATATTTGCCTGTGCCTATGACACTCTTCTCTGATAAAAGTTCTAGGACACAAAAGGTGAGTTTCAAATCATTCCACCTATTTAACATGGTAACATGGAAAACTGTGTCCTGAAGGTCACTCTGCTCGTGCCGTATGACTACATTGGCAGTAACTAAAGCTGTCTGAAAGCTTTGTGGACATTAACAAAAGTTTGAAACAGATGTCTGCCTCTCCTCCCTTCGGTACGCCCTCACAACGGGTTTGAGATCATGAGTAAGGACAACAAATCCACCAACTATTTAAAATTTATTCTACTGTCTATTACCACCACCCATTGAAGATACCGAATTTCAGACTGTTTTGTTTCTAAGGTGCAATTCATTTTCCAAAACCAAACATGCAAAGCTGTTGTGCTGCTGAGGAGATAACATTTGTTCATGAGCCAGTATTGCTTATGAACGCCTGGTGGCCTACCTATTTTCTGTCACTTGATAGTGGTCCCACCTCAGTACCAAGATACATCTTTTCACCTGCACAGATGATGGCATTTTGCACTGTTTGGGTGTTTGTCAAGGACTGTAAGAAACTTGGGTCCTAACACTGTTTTTAAGAAGTCTATATTCTGCAAAATCAAAATTCTGAGCATGCAAAGAGACTCAGACTGTTTTTTCATTCTGAGAGCAAGCCTGCCACCAACAACATCAAGTGCATTTGGACTTGGAAACCTAGCTGCAGTTTGGAATTAGTACTTTCACATCATTATTGATGTAGAGAAAAAAAACACACTAAAACCAGAAAAAAAAACAAAACAGGGAAGTCTCTCATTACAGAGAGGAACCAACAGAGAAACGTGATGTTCATGTATTCCTGTAAGATTGTGATGGTAAAGCATTAGAGACATTTTATATGCCATGATAGCAATTTCAAGTCATAGTCATGTTAGTTTTATCTCAAAGTGAAGTAGGTCTTCTTTAAACTCACCTACTTCCATTACCTAGAGGATAATTTAAAAATGCAATGGATGGTACATCTGTGTTAGTTATACATACAGAGCACTCAAACTGCATCCGTATTCTTCTGACTAGGTTGATTCAGAGACTGGGTAATCCATGATGTCAGAGCCTTAATAGGTTGAATTGGCTCCTGGCTTCTAAGGAAGTTAGTTTACTGAATGTTTCTGTTATTAGTTAACAGATGATTGTTAATATTTTCTGATCTCTCATTTCCTTTTCTGACACTTGCAATTTCATTAATATTAAAGAGTTTACTTCTGATAGACTCCTACCATCAAGGTATTTTGAGCAATTTCTTTTTAACATGGATCATCTTGATTTGCAACCTGCTAACCAGAGACTTTTTCAGAGGTGGCATTTGGTAAAGATGCACTTTCATTGAAGCAGTCAATTTCAGCATCACATTATGATGCACTAGTCTCACTGCTAAAGCCAGCTGAATAATAGTCACAAAATAATTTATTCAGTGAATTGCGATATTTTTCTAGTAAATTATTCAACTGGTATTTCTTCATTCATAGCCTAACTCTTAAGCTAGAGTTAAGCCAAGAGAAGACCCATATTACAAAGAAACAGTGAGTATTCCATAAAACTGCTGCCTAGTTTTGAACTCTGAACACCTCATTAGGAGAACCCTAAGCTTCCGTTTGTAAATTTTCACTCAAGCCAATGTTGTTTTGTGTGGGATTCTAGTTATACAATTTTCCTTTCAGGACAGCTGTCCTATTGGTTTTAGACAAATTGAGTTTTGATGCCATAAGTTATGTTCTCAAGGATTAAACTCAATGTAGATATAACACTGAGTTTTCTCTTGAGTTTGCCGTTTTGATGTACAGTATTATTTGCACATAACTGGTACAAGACATACTTGCCTCCCTCAAAGATTCATGTACAGTAAGTTTGTACACACAACTGAAGCTTATGTCTCAAATACAGGCCATTGGTTTACCTCTCCAAGTGTATCAATAAATCTTCAACTTTGTTGGAATCATGACAGGCTTAATATGGAGAGGGTGTTGACACCTGAAATGGGAAGGTGCTCATCTATGGTCCCTCCTTATGATGGTGTTAAAGATATATTTATGTCGGGGAGGTGAGTGATATGGCCCTTTGCATATCCTATCCCACTCTGCTTTCACGGGACTAGAGGGTGGATTATAAGCAATACCAGACTGAACATAAAAACCTTCCCAGATTTTCTTAAAAAGACACATACTCTCTGTCATCTCCACAGCAGCACCCATAGAATCTGATAGATGCCACTTCTGTTTCTTACAGTGAATTGAGTGAAAAGAGCAAAACTGCTTTGAAATGAAGGCTTATTTTAGGCAACCTACCATATAAGGAAGTCCACGCTACCTTAAAGCATAATCCACCTAGCCACATACTGTGTCTCCACCAATACAGTAAGAGATTTAAAGCAAGGTGTTTGCCCACAGCTTCATCACTCTCTGAGTTCCTGCCCCTTGTAATCACTGAAACTGTTCACAGCTAATGGATTAAAATTTAAGAGGGTCCAGTTTTGGCAGACAGTCTGCAATACCTGCTAATTTAAGAGATCTGCTGCCTGTTAATATGTATTTATTCTTGATCCAGCTTGAGCTGGTGAGGTTGGACAAGATGACCTCCAGAAGTCCCTTTCAATCTCAACCAATCATGACTCAACATATAATGAGTCAATGGTGTGGAGAAAAGCATTTTGGTCATGTTGACAGTTGTGGTACTTTGTGGGATAAGGAGTTGTACAGAAAGGGTTGTTACACCTTAAAATAGACAGGCTACTGGCTCTGAAAATAAAAAAAAACACCTGCGTCTGTGTGAGTGCATGTGTGCATGTGTGTTTGAAGTTGATAAACAGGAAGACCTGGTCGAGACTGGCACTTGAGAGGGAGATTTTGGATAACTTCTGAACTGGATAGGTGGGAAATAAATAGTCTAATCTTAAAAAACAGGAGAGGAATATTTGATTGCTGAAATGCTATTTGATTTCCCCTGCTTTGTACCTCAATATTGCAAGTGCCAAGATTATTTCTTCACCAGCACTGAAGACCTAAATTGACAGTAAAATGCTCTTTCAAACAGCAACCTTTATATAATAGGTGACACAAACCTGCTTGATCAAGAATAATCAGCAGGCTAATGTTGCCAAGCAGATAGCTTTGCTTTGGTTATGGAGCAGAACATGTCAGTGGAAGAATGGCACTGGAATTAAGAAGAAAAAAACGGTCCCCACATATAGTAATGGAGTCTTCGGTTGGAAATCTAAATGCTAATACCAAAAATGCAATGTTAGAGTGATAGTACCAACTGTTTGACTGAGATGGTGATAGAGATGAGGAAGTGTTGAGGATGTCAGACACATTCCCCTTCTTTCTAAAACTTTAGCTGCCTGTACTCAAGGTAAGCTCTTTGGTACAGTTCAGGTGCCTAATCTTGGTTCAGTCAGCTGTGAAGAAAAAGCTGGAAGAAGCCTCAGCTGGAGCTTCTCTTCTGTACCCATTCACTTGTGAGCAGCTTTTTAAGCCAAGACTCTTGCTTAAATGCTGTTATATCCTACTCTTGTCCATTGGCCTTACCTGAACTGCACATCCCATCCCTTCCTTGTGGCCCTGCCCAGCCATCCCATGCATGTATCTGACCCTGGATATCTTCACCAGGCCAGATCCTGACCCCCATACATGCACTGATGTTCCAGCCAAGCCTTAGCCTGTCACTGTCCCCATCCCCACGGACCACCTGGGGGCTGTGTCTGATCAGGGTCACAGTAAACACTCTGCTTTTCTTGTTTGTGTGCTCTGGGACTATGCGTGTCCCTAGTGAAGCACTGATGATGTATAGATGAAGCTTTCTGGAGGTAGTAACTGACTGCTTCCTACAACGAACACAAGAAAAGGTGATGTTCTAGACACAGCTGAGTGGTGCACAGGACTTAAGATATAAGATACGTTTAAGATATATTTATTGAAGAGCTGCTTTGTAATAGTGATCACACTGTGGTTTCTCACTAAGCTGCAACAAACTGAATAAATCTGTTCACACGCAGGGGTATCTGTCACTGAGGTCTAATCCATTCCCAATCATTCTGCACACCTGTGTAAAGAAAGACAAGCAGAAGACAAGGGGAAATGGGTACAAGTTTAATCTTGATATAAGAAATAAATTGTTTACAGTAAAAACCATCATTCACTGGAATATTTTCCCCAGGGATGTGGTGGATGTCAATGGAGGTTCTCAAGACGTGATTGGACAACGTGCAAGATATTGTCATCTAGGCTCCCTTTCCTATGTAATGTTGGACCAGATGATCTTTCGAGGTCCATTCCAACCTGGGCTGTTCTATGGTTCTAAAAAAACCCCAAACACAAACCCAAACAATACTCCCTTATCTAGGGCTTAGGTGAATCAGATTTCTACTAGATTTATACAGATTTTGAATGACTGATATAAAATGCTTAAAAATAACCAAAACCCTCTGTGGTATAATGACCTAGAAAATGCCCCATGATTTTTTTAGTGGATGTCTCTGCTAGTATTCAATATAATTTTCATTCTGACACATGTTTAAGCACGTGACTTGTCCCATTTACTGAAATGACGATACTCATCCCATTGATTTAAATAGAACTGGTCCGCTGCTTAAAGTCAGGCATATGGATAAGTATTTGGAAATGTGAAGCCTATATTTGGATAGAGAAGATTTCAGAAGCAGTGAATATACATGTTTTATTTCAAAGGCAAATATGATTGTTTTCTCTTTTTTCCTCCATTTTGATTATCCCATTTGGTCTCATAGTTGTGAGTTTCTATCTCCTTGAACAAGCTGGGCATTACCTATTGCTATGGTACATACTTTTTCCTCCAAGTATTCAATTTTACAGTGTCCTTTTATGTTCTCTATATACAGTCAGTCTTTCTTATTCCCTCAACTTGCTATCTAGTCAGTGGTCTTTCATTTCAAAAGACATGGGCAAGACATCATGTTCTTGGTTGCCACTTTAGCCCCAGTGTGCTATGTGGGAGTGAGTGATTGCTCTGTGAAATGAAGTGAATGGCAGTATGTTGCGGTCTAACTCCAGCAAGCAGCTAAGATTTATCCATGGACCACAGTCCTCAGGGGGGTGCCTGCTCATAGTGGAGCATTATATCTGAGCGAGCCTCTTCAGGCATACGCTTACTGTGGTGTGGACTTATCTGCAGCCACAGCTGCTTTGAGGTGCACCTGCTCCAGTGCAGCCTTATCCATAGGCCACAATCCCTTCAGGGGTGTACTTGCGCCAGGGTGGCCTTACCCATGGCCTCAATGCCTTCAGGGGTCCAACTGATCTGTCATGAACTTATCCACAGCCACCACTTCAAGGTGTCTGGCTTCATGCACAGCCACAGACACATCAAGGTGCACCTGCTGCAGCATGGGGTCATCCTTGGGCCACAATCCCTTCTCAGGTTTAACTGCTGCAGCACAGACATATCCAAGGCTGCAGATGCTGCCCTGTTGTGGACTCATTCACAGCCACAAACGTACTGCTCCCACATGGACTCATCCACAGGTCACAGTCCCTTCAACTTAAGCTCACACTGGAGTTTCAATCTGTCCAGTACAGCAGCACAGAAACAGCAGTGATGCGCTCTCCATCTGCCAGCTTGGCTGCATCACCATGGCTGGTATCAAAATGCCCCCAGGCACAGCAGAGTAAGATGATAAGCACTACAGCAAGAAGCAAAAGCAAAAAGCAGCCACTAATGAGCACTAAACTCTAATATACAGGAAGACAAGCAAGACCTATGGCAAGCACAGGAACCTGCCAATTAATAGCTAAACAGCTATAACAGCTATGAATTTGATCTAGCACACTCCAATCAAAACTGTCATTATCTCAATCCCTTCGAGCACCATTTTGGGTTCCAAAAAGGACTGTTGTGGTTTAACCCCAGTAGGCAGCTAAGGCCCCCCACAGTTCTTGCTCATTGTCCTGTGGTGGGATGGGGGAGAGAATCGTAATGGCAAAAGTGAGAAAATTCATGGGTTGACATAAAGTCAGTTTAGTAAATAAAGCAAAAGCTGCACATGCAAACGAAGCAAAATGAGCAATTAATTCACCTCTTCCTGTCAGAAGACAGGTGTTCTGCCATCTCCAGGAAAGCAGGGCTCCATCACATGTAACAGTGACCTGGGATGACAAACATCATCACGCCAAACGTCCCCTTCCTTCTTCTTTGCCCAGCTTTTATTGCTGAGGAAAATGTCATACGGTATGGGATATCCCTTTGGTCAGCTGGGGTCAGCCATCCCACCTGCGTCCCCTCTCAACTTCTTGTACACCCTCAGACTACTTGCTGGTGGGGCAGCGTGAGAAACCGAAGAGGCCTGGGTGAGTCAGTAGTAACTAAAACACCCCTGTGTTATCAGCACTGTTTTGGTCAAAAATCCCAAACTCAGCACCATACCAGCCACTGTGAAAAAATGTAACTCTATCCCAGTCAAACCAGTATACAGTATTAGCCTCAGTGGGTTAGGAAGGAACTGGCCTTGTTGGTCCCCACCAGGCAAATGGAATTCAAGTTTATGTCCTGCTCTCTGTAAATGCCAACATGCATATTTATATGTGTAGATATATACGTATGCTTTAAACTTTTTCTGTATGCAAGGGAGGCTGAAGGCTTGAAATGTAACTGGTAGAATTTCTTCATCAACCAAAGAAAGAAAAAGAAAGGGGAAAAATTACTTTATGCAGTAATCAATTATCCAAAGTAATGTGTAATTACATCTCCACTGTTGGTTCTTATTATTGACCAGTTCATGATATCTTCCCAAAAATGGAGTTAGAGAAACTTTTTTAAAAATAGGCCTACATAGTTAAACAATATGCAGTTTGTCTTTCAGCTATCTAAAATTAGCATCTAAGCAGTTACACTTGGGAGTAATTACTGGTGTTTGACTGTGAAGAGCACACAAAGACAGCATGAATTTAATTTTAAAGTAACAAATTTTGCAAATAACTTGATGTGCCAGCGAGTGGTGCTCATGAGATACAAGCCTTGGGGTGGTGTGCAATTCTCAAGAAAAGTATAATATCCAAGTGAGTATATGTTGTAGCATTGTTCTGTCTGGAACAGGGTGGAAATAGTTTTGGTTTGTTTGTCATTTAAAGTTTACCTTTCAGCATGAACTGATAGCCAGAGATGTTTTTTTTTTTCTCTGATGTCATAAGAATTCGGAACCATGACTTAGTGGATTATTCAAAATAAAAATAAACCGACTTACTCACAGCTGTAAGACGAGCAAAAAAAAAAAGACAAATCCATCAAGAAGAGATTGGAAATTATTTTCCATGAATAAGGTGGTGGATTCTTTTTCATTACTGCTGTTCTTATAAATTGTTGGCACAACTTGTGTGCTGTGTACAACTAAAACACTGATTTGTAATATCTTTAACTCCTCAAACAGATCTTGATAAATATTGATCAAAATGCTACCACAAAAAAAGCTTCTGAGAAATTTGTGTAGTTTGTATAGCTTTTTAATGGGAGAATCACTGAAAGGAAGCAACAGCAGAGAAAATAATATCTGAATGGAGACTGATATGTACTCCCATTCCACAGCAGTAACCCACAGAGAATTACAGTGATTGTCATTATAAACTTGGCATTTACTGATAAGTTTCAGAGTGACTACAAAATTGTAGTGTCTAGGATATTATAGTAAGAAATGTAGACTTCAGTGCTGACCTCTATAACTGTTGAAGGTGCATCAACATGGAGAAGTTTATACACTCTTTCCCAAGCAGCAGCTGCTCTATTGATGGATGAGCCTAGTCTCCCAGGCTGTCAAACCACTACTAAATTAATCAAGAATGTTAACACAGAGTTTCTATTTTATACATTTACCATCCTAAATAACAGTCATTTGGTTTGTAGCCACCAATTTAGTCAGTGGAGATTGTTCCTCTGTTTTCTGCTATCAAAAAATCCCTTTGTTTTTCTATTAATTGCATTAAGTACAAACAAAATTAAATTTCAAGACTACCTTTCTCTTGCTGCAAAAAACATGTGAAAGCTGAAAATGCATTTTTAGAACAGCTTATTGATGTGTTCTAAAAACATTTCCCTCTTTTTATTTTTTCCCCCTCAACTTTTGACTCTCTAAAAGATATAACTTGAGGCCAAATGATATTTTTATCTTTGGCTAGATCTCTGAATGTCAGTTTAAATGACTATCTGCAGATGCGGAACCTGCAGTACTTACGGAATCAGAAGCAAAACTAAAATAAAGGAAAAAGCAGAAACCAGAGGAAAACCAAGTCTTTGGAAAGATAGTCACCAGTAAGTGATCAGTGCATTTTGTTGTGGTTTGTATAAAATAAAAAATGAGTCAGTAAATTTCTTTCATTCAAATAATACAAATGATGACTTTCCTCCCGTTTGAATTGTGCACCGATGGCAAACAGCATGTTAAAAATAAACCACAGGATTCTGAATGGGAGTTATTGCTATTTATGCAAATATGAGATTCTTTAAAATGCAAAGTCTACAGAAGTGTGGGAAGCCTGATTATTGTGCACAGAACTGGTGGGTCATTGAAAAAATTAAAATAAAAATCTATGTATTTTATTAAGGTTACATTATCCCCAAGTAGGCTTTACAACTCCTTTCAGTTCAGACGCAACTTTTTCAGTTTCAAGAAAAGTCAGATGATAGCCCAGCTCAAGCAGGCTGATGCAGACTGAGATCTGAGCAATGATTACTCAAAAAGATGACTGTATTGAATTTTCTTTAGATCAAATGCCCTTTTTTTTTTTTCTTGGAAAGCTCCACATCTTCTGTGCCTTTTTTTTCTTTTTTTAATGTAACTTCTGCGGATAGGAGACGCTTGTGCTTCTAGTTAACTGCTTGTTGATTAATTAATTTCCTTTAAAGTTTGTTAAATAAAAGACTAGGTATGTGGTGAAGGAATCCAACTGCAAAACTCAAGGAACACAAACAAAGGCTTAGGCAGTAGCTTATTTCATGTTCCAGCAGCTAAAAGCAACTTATATATATAACTCCTTCACTTTTACATATTCTTAAGCTTTTTCTGCAAAGTTTTTCAGAGTCAGAAATTGAACAGTGTTAAGGGTGAGACCGAATAAACAACCTGAAGGGAAGCTGGATACTTGGGTTTACTTAAGTAACGAGATTAGAGCTTTTACCTTACTTGATTAACTTTGCTCGTACCCAGCCACCCCTATGTCCAAGAGATCTTGACGTCACTGCCCAGCAGAAAGGTCACTGCTGGCCTGCGATGATTGGGCAGAAAGTTGTGTTGGTTCCTACTATGTCACTGCTCCCAGTCTCTGATGTTTGGGACTGAGGTCCGTGAGCATCCTTGACATTCATCTCCATGTAGGTCTCTGAGTTTTAGCATCTTCTCTCGCTTCCAGGATCTTTCCTCCAGCAAAGGTCTTCATCTTCTTTCAAAGGTCACTTCTTCCTTTTGAAAACTCTTGGTTCCTTTTTCTGAAAGCCACCAAACCTCCATTTTTCCAATATAAAAAGTTTATATATAAAAGCACAACATGCAATCAACTTCCTAATTGGTGGTTCTGTCTCATGTCAGGACGTGCCACTTCTGTTTAGCCCAGGTGGTGTCAAAATTTACAACCAAACTGTATCAGTTGCAGCTAGCAAGGAGCAGGGTTCTGCATGAGAGTTCGAAAGTTCGCTTTTTGACAGTCTCCCACACACGCACCCAATTATCTGCTACCAAATAGCATTCATAACCTAAGCAATTTTTTCACCTATGACAAATAGCTGCTAGCTATTTGCCAGATATAGGCCTATCTTACGTACAACAGGATAGCATTGTATGATTCCACATATGTACAGGAAAATTTAAGGGAACTGAAAATTAAACATACTAAAAATATTTAATGAAAGGTCTATAGCAAGCAAGGTTTTATTTTTGGCTTCCTGTGTTGAGCTAGCTTCCTGACTTTTAGTGTGTTTACTTGGTTTACAAAACTGTTATCTTTTTATTTTAATGTTGCATGTGGCAATGACAAAAATACTAATTATTCTCAGCAGCTTTTTTTTTTCCCACTATGATATTAATTATTGGGGCTATTACCTGATGAGGTTTGGTTTCTACTTTGTTTGTTTACTTGTGTGTATATATACACAAATGCATATGAACCCTAGATGCCTTTTGAACTTGCCATGAACTCTTCCACAGACATTGTTAAGAGATCATCTGCTCAGTTCACTGACCTATGGGGTGACTCTTGCACATTTGATTTCATTTCCATGTCTCCATCTATTCTGTATCTTGCTAGCTTGCTCCTGTGTTCTAGACTGTCCTGGTTTGAGGCAAAACAGAGCCAATCTTCTGTTTGGTAACTTTACTCTTTTAGCTAGGCCTCTTCTAACTACTGAAATTAACAGCATGTTGTGCAGAAACTGTTCATTCTCAGGGTGATAAGACATATGTCTTAGTTTATGCCAAGGAATGGTATGCAGAGAGGCCCTTAATAACCGAGGTCAGCTAACTTTGCTATTTGCCCTGTTGGAGGGTCGGAAGTGGAAAAGCATAGAGGGTTCCCACCTGCAGGGAGGAGCGGACAGGACAGGTGACCCAAAACTGACCAACAGGGTATTCCATGCCGTCTACTTCATGCTCAGTATAAAAGCTGAGGGGTCAAAGGGTCAGTTCACTTTGTTCAATGGCTGACGTCCAGGGGGGACTCTGTCTTTTCATTTGCCTTTAATCCTGATCCTGAATCCAGATCTGGAATCCAGTTCCCATCTGTCACTGATAACAGTCTGGGACTTCCCCATGCCTGCTGGTGGTGACATGATTGTCATCCTGGGAGCTTGATATGGTTTTGTATATATTTCATTATTTCCTTTTCATTATTGTATTATTAATATTTCATTAAAGTAGTTTAGTTCCGTCTAAACTCCCAACTCTCTCTCTCCCCTACCTCTCCTCAGAGAGAGCTGTGGGAGAGCATCTGTCATTCTGCCTGAGTGACCAGTCTGGCCCAAACCACGACATAGACTCTGACAGGTGCGATTGTGGGTTCATCCACATGGTTACTACTCATTCCTGGTGGCAGAGTAATTTCCTGTATTGTCTCCATATCTGACTTTTCCAAAGTGTACACTTTGGAAATGCTTTTCTACTTTATTTCTTGTTATACTTTGGTATGGATGTGCGTGTGATCACTTTTTGGGGATTCTCTAGCAGAGAACGTATGAACACTTCTTTTAAAGCCAGTAAAGAAGTAAATGTTTGTATTACACTTACCTAATAAGTTTTGGTTTTGTGTTTTGTTTTTTTTAAAATAATTTTATGCAGCTTAAAAAAATTCCTACATTAATTTATCTAAAGGCAATATTTCAAACAATTGCTTCATTTATAGGTTTTTCTCTTAAGTAATACAACACAGGACACGCAATCATGTACTTGTGAAATCATCCTATTGTGGCTATACTGGCATTTCCTTCCATGTCTGGGACCTTTCTTTGAGAAGAAGGAAAACCTGGATTCCATTTTATTTCTCAGTGAATAAGTGCAACAGAGGTCTGAAGCTATTCACTCACCTTCCCAGCTGAATGTTTACACTGCTGAACTCACTGACACAACAAATCTGTAAATATGACTCACTCATGCAAAGTGGGATAGACTAATGCAATTAGTGAGATTCAGTGGTGTATTTACTGAACCTTGACAACTCTATCCTAAAGGCAAAATATTGACTAAAGAAAGTAGTATTTTGATTCTTGTTCGATCAACACACACCACTTGTGCAGATGAAGAAAATGGAAGTTTTAGTCTGGATCAATTATGAAAACGTTAAATAGTGTTTAAGATGCCGAGGTCCCACTCGGCCTTCCTATAGGCCAGCCTAAGGTCTTGATTGTACAATGTAGATGTGTCCTCAGGATTTATTAGCATCTCAAAACTGTCTATGCTTAAACCGTGACTGTAAATTTCAATAAGCAGTTGCATATTTTGAAGTTAAACAGTGCAGTAAATTGCATCACTTGTCATTCTTGGACTTTTTTTTTTTCATATTGTCTTTAAGTAAAGATAAATAGCATTGTCTACTGTGAAGTTATTTTTAGACATTATAGTAGTACAATATGGATTTTGGACAACATCAGCTGCCACTGTATTTTCTCATAGGGTTGTCAAAGTAGTTTGTATTTGTTACTGCTTTCCCAATGGGAGATGTGAGGAAGGAATAGAAGAGAAATGTTTTTAGGCACATTTATTTTCTTAGAATACATAGTATTCTTTTAACAGTGTCATTTAGTTCATCAAGTTGGTTATGAAATGACAGCCAGTGATGCACCTCCTATTTATTATGTGACCATATCTTTAAGTGTATTGATTTATTTTCTTGGAAGGAAATTGTCTGAATATATTTATATTTAAAACTCTTATGAGTAAAGATTTTTTTAAAAAAAGTAGCTGTTGTAATAACGTTACTAACATGGCCTTGCAGCCAGGGTGGTGGAAACAAAAAAACCCACACAAATTTGGAATTTTACTGGATCTGGCTGCTATGAAGAAAGTTATCTCCATCCCAGCCATGCCATGTGGCACTCTGATTTTTCCTGTTTGATCAGGGAGAGAACATAAGGGAGCGTGATAGTTAACCTACCTTGAATCTAGAAGCCCACATACGCAAACTGGGGGAGAAGACAGCTTCTAAGAAAGAGGTGATCCAAGAAGGCTGTCACTCCAGCTGCTGCTGAGATAGTAGAAGGCAACCAGTGATTCCCCAGACACAGAGAAATGACTGAGAGTGCCTCACTTGATTGTGGTGAAAGGACTTCTGTTCTGGCACTGCAATGATCAGGCATTGAGTACTCTGACCAGGAATACAGGGCCTCTGCCTTATGCCAGGAGGAGGAAAAGGATAACTGGCTTTACTAGACTGTGTAGATCTGTCTGATGGCCTGGCACATCAGGTCTACAGAAGTGTAAGGCTTTGGTGGACACTGGTGCACAGTGTACCCTAATGTACAAGATACAGTGGGGAGGAACCCATTTGGGTTTCTAGAGTAACAGGGGGATATCAACAGTTGTCTGTGTTGGAGGCTGAGGTGACCCTAACAGGGGACGAGTGGCAAAAGCATCCTATTGTGACCAACTTGGAGGTCTCATGTATTCTTGATGTAGACTACCTCAGGAGAGAGCACTTCAAGGACCCAAAATGGTACTGATGGGTTTTTGGTGTATCCACCATGGATGCAGAGAAGTTTAAAAAGCTGTCTACCTTGCCAGGCCTCTTGGACGATCCCTCTGTTCTAAGACTACTGTGAGTCAAATATCAGCAACTGCCAAATTCTGTATATTGCAACTGTAAGTTGCAGCATAATCCATATACAATTTCTACTTATTCTTTTATGCTGTATTTATGCAGCATGTGATAGAAATGATTCTTAACCTCTGACTTGGATTCCTAGCTACTGCTAAAGGTCTACAGCCTCCTCACACAAGGCTACAAAAAGCTTTAGAAAAATCTTGACTCATAGGACAAGAGGAAATGGCCTCAAGTTGCGCCAGGGGAGGTTTAGGTTAGACATTAGGAAAACCTTCTACACTGAAAGATTTATCAAAGACTGGAACAGGCTGCCCAGGGAAGTGGTTGAATGCCCATTTAAAAGCTGTCTAGGTATGGTGCTCAGGGACATGGTTTAGAAGTGGGCCTGGCAGAGTTAGACAAAAGTTGAACTTGATGATCTTAAAGGTCTTTTCCAGCCATAACAATTCTATGTTCTAAGATGAAGCTCTTAGATACAGAACAGTATACTCCCAGAATGCAAAAAAAAGTTCTACTCATTTAATACTGGTGTGCCTCAATCAAGCCTACAGTATTCTCCATTGAGGTAATTTCATTGCAATACCTGTTATAAATATAGGTTTTTCATCATCCTGTGCTTCCTCACTAATTAACTTTTAATGTTACAGTAATACCTTGGACTAATCGACTTGTTTCTGTTCTGCAGCTAGGTCTCAGTGACCTTTCTCACTGTAATTTCATTGAGAACTTGCATATTCGTTTGACCAACAGAGAAAATGTTGCTTGTTCCTCAGATTCATTCTAATTAAGGATTAAATAATTTACAGTGATAACACCAACCATCTCTGTTCATGAATGACAAACACATTAGTCAAACTATTGATTTTTCTGCTCTTTTTGTCGTATTTGTATGGTTTGAAACTCCAGATTCCTAAGCAGTAGGATGAATCTGCAGGATTTTAGGATTTCCTTAGCTACAGGCAACTGGCTGTGAATCAATAATGTAACTTTGATATGACTTTATTTTTCATGCTGGATGACAGAATTCTACTCGTAAATGGTTTTTAAAACATGAGCTGGGAATAGCTTTGGCTTGAACCAAATCAAATGTAGATACCAGGTTTGGTATATGCTCACTGAACTGCTTGGAAAATATTCCCATGGATTTCAGTTGGCTTTGTCTTGAGTATCCAATATGTTTGGTTTAAACAAACACCAATACATTTCACTATCCCTCCCCCAGTTTGGCACTTTACTATATAACCACAGTAAGAGTACATGTTGAAAAACCATTCTAAATGGAGGCTGGGGATGAGTGGAAAGAAAATTCAAGAAGAATTGGACACCTGTGTTCTAGTAATTTTTGTTTCTACAAGAAGCAAGCACTATCAAGTGACAGTGACCTTTGCTGCTAGTCTCAGGAACCACCTTTAACTTCACAAAGCCAGTACAATACTGCAAGATAACCAGCAGAAATAACTGATTTCCACCAGTCGAAACTGTACAAGACTTCAAATTATTTTTTTTCATGGAGGCTTCTTTTGGGATGCAAAAATTTTAGTTATCCAGAGAAAACCATGAATCTCAACTAAAAAATGAAAGCAAGACTTCTCCTGTGGAAATATGATTTTTTGTGCAAAGTCAGGACAAGATTCTGCTCTTTTACATCTGCACTTTTAATGTAGTGCCTTCCTATGTACCTATTGTAAAGAGGCCTAAGTCAATTGTTCTGCTTGTTTTCTACTGAAACTTGTAATTTGTATGTCCACTGTATGTCCACCCACCTAGATGCATTCCTGTGCAACCTGTTCTAGGTGAACCTGCTGTGGCAGGGGAGTTGGACTAATTAATACTTGAAAGTCCTTTCCAACTCCTACCATTCTCTGACTCTGTGATTCTCAAAAAATTCTGAGCTTTTCTGTATAAATCTGGTGACAGAGTAAGCTTGACTTAATGTAAAACAGGAATGCTTTCAATGGGTTGTAGAGAAACACTCCCATAAGGTAAAATAAACATGATGATGGAAATTTTTCTTAGCATAATTGTTGGTAGAAAAATATTGAATATACTTTGTGCTTTTTTATATTGTTCTTTCATACATGTAAAAATGATGATGAATATTTTGAAAAGAATCATCACTTCCTTATAAAGCATTTATCAGCCAGATGATAATTTACTAACTCCTCATACATTTTTAGCTAAAAATATTTATGGCCTGAGTTTGGGGAGGAAACTACCCCGTATATTTGAAGAGGCAAAATTTAATCTCCTTCTAAAAATAGATGTTTAATTTTTCTTATTAAAATTATTTTCATTCCCTAAACACAGACTGACTCCAATATTTTCTTTGTCATGAGTGTATTAATGGGATCAGATATGTTTTGAGACTGCTGTTCATCAGCATACCAATTATGAAGAGAATCAGAAGATGACCAAGGTAAGGCACAGTGAGATGACACTGGGTTTTCAAGACAACATTCTTTTAATTTCACAGTTTTGAATGTGTCATATGCATATTTGTGCTGAAAGGAACAATAAATGTTAGAAATAGTTAAAATAATTCCAGACTGTATCAAACTCCTGTCTGTTAAGGAATACTAATGTGAAACTTGTTTTTTTTTTTTGCAGGGCATTTAACTTCTGGATTAGGAGGATGAAGAGGATGAAAAAATTATATGTTTCCTCTGATATGCAAGTTGGGCTCAATTCTGTAGTAGTCTGAACTCCATTTGTTTTTTTTTTACACCTAATTGATATCTGCTGGACTACGCTTATGTGCTGTATGGCCTGCATTTGTGAAGGCATCTCGCACAATGGATCATGCAAAAAAATCTTTGCTTGTATGTTCAGAAAGTTTTCTGCTTAGATTATCCACAACACAGTTCCTTTCATGACATAGCATAAATTCTGTACTACTTTGTGGGCATTAAAACCAAATCTGCATATTATCTTTTGATCTGGTGTTCCAACCTTAGGAGGCAAGATCTCATTGCTTGTAGACATAAAATGAAACAAAAGCACAAAATAAATATTAGGAGTAAAGTTCGTGCAACATATAATTCAACTCTGATTCTCTTCTAATGGCTTTGGTGTGAGAATACTCAACATTCTGTGTCTGGATGCTGATTTTTGGACGCAGTGTTTTTTACTAGCTTTCAGCAGTGCACATTAAAAATAAGTTACATAGTCCTTAATGGGGCTTATTCATGTCGTATCTACTTTTTCTTCATTTTGGTTTTGATGGCTTATGCTGTCAAATTCAGCACTGCTGTCAGAAAATGTTATGCAAAATAAAATNNCAAAATAAAATTGTTTCATGTTATGAATAGCTGTGTTATCATTTGCAATTTGCCCACCCCTGTTAAATCAAAGTTATAGCTCACTGGGTTCAGAGCAGCAGAACAAAGGGGAAATTGAACTCTTTATCTTAATCTTTATTATTAACTGTAAATTTAAGAATCTTTCTGTGTTATTGCTAATCCTCTGGAGCATTTTTCTGGAATTTGTTGAGAGCTCAAGAACTTATTTTGGGACTGACATGTGGGAAGTGATGGGAAAATATATTCCTTGAACTAAAGACTGTTAAACTCTATCAGAGTGTCAGATGGATGGGATTGAAATAAGAACTCAAAAACCAGAGTTGTATTAATTTATAGAAAAATGTGAGCAAACCTCATCCAAACACAAAGGTAGACATGTAGAGAAACAAAGCTGTATGTGAAGTACAGATTTTCTCAGCATTTCTGAAATACAATATAATTACCTTGCTGGGTAACAAGAGGCAATCACCATTACAAACAACTTCTAGACTAAGTTCATCTGCAAGGCAGGCCTGCATCTGGATCTGTTGCTATGGGAATTTGGCTGAACACAGCTATCCCTGCTAAAACTATTGTGTACACAAAAACATTAACTGGGTATGATCCAGAAAATAATTGTATGTTGCTTAGAGAAATTATACACAAAATTGGGAATATTGTAAACTTAACACTACCTGAAGCTTAATCCTTATTTCTGTATTTTGTAGTGTAGGCATCTGACCTGTTTTCTGGAATTCTCACAGAACAGTGAGGAAATTACACATTTTGTATTCATATGCCTGTGCACTGCGAGCTCTCTACATGGTTAGTGAAGTCCCTGCAGTGGCTTTTCCACACTGTATGATGCATGGCTTTGGATTACAATTGGAATCTACATTTAGATCAGACAGAATAAAGGGAAATTCTTGCAATGCTAGAGCTGTTTCCTCAGAAGGACTTTCAGAGTTTTCCCTCCTAACACTGTACTTTTTAGCATAGAGTACATACTTTACTCTTCTGGGAAACATCCCTCTTCCTTGGAAGATAGACCAGGAATGCTGAAAGCAGCTTAAATCATGCACGCCTAGTGATGTCACAGTTTGTTAGATACCCAGTGAAAGTTGAATTTCAACATTCAACAGTCCTGTTAGAAGTCAGAAATCCTGGTTTGTGGATGTAGGCAAATCTCTGTATTTACTAGGTCAGAGGGAGACTTACTCCAGTTTCCCTATCATCACCACATTCTACAAACCAAAGTAAAATTTCATTTGGTCTGAATTTTCCTTTCTAGAAGGCAGAATGTCTGAAAGCCTTGATTTTAACATTTGCGATGACTATGGCAGTAAAATTTTGCATAAAGTAGGGGAACATCAAACCCCTGTAAACACAGTTTAATCATATTTTCAGAAGAATGCCACAAAACTTTGCTAACAACCAAATGCAGACTGGCAAACTGAGTCAAAAAAACAGTTAAGCATGTGAACATTGGAAGCAGAAGCTGCAGGTGTCAATGTTTGAAACTTTGTCTATCTTTATGCTGAAGCATTTTACTAGTTCAAAAATAATTTTATTCTTGACCTCATGCCAAAAAAAAAAATCTTGCTTATTTTTTGAAATGTACTTACACCAAGCCACAGGTTCTGTGTCTGCTTATCAACTACATGCAGCTGTGTACCTTACTCGTGCCACCATCAGTGGGAATCTTTGTAACAGAGAAACCCATTCTTGCCACCCTCTGGCAGAGGTGACAACCCTTCTTCAGGCACACATGTAGGAAGTGAGCGAGCAGTGGAGCTGAGCAGCAGAAGCAAAGCTTTGCAAATAAATAAAAAAATAAGTAGATGATGAGGACACAGGCACAAGGGGCTGCTAAAATGAAGTGATAATGATAGGACTGGTGTAATAATAGCAAATAATTTTTTTCTTTTTAAGTAAACCTATATGCCACTAGTGTCCATGAGCTAAGAACATAATGAGAATCACTCACACATTCTTTGATGGCTCATTAAGATTGGTTTCACCTGGTCCACTTAATATCAACACAGCCTCTGTCAGTTTGCTGCTGTCACTCTCAAGCATCGATGGTATCTTAAAAATGTCAGCAAAAGATATCAATTTGATAATGTGTAGCAGCATATCCTGTAGGAAATCTGACATATGCTCGGAACAGGTTGCATAGTTTCACTATTAACCACCACGCAAATTGGAAATGCTTTCCTGAAATACAAGAAATGAAATTGTTGTTTATGCCCTAATTGCACATACTTTTCTTCAGACTCCAACTTGATAATTGAATTTCCGTATAAAGGTATCAGAAATGCCCAGTTGATAAACTAGATAGACTGCAGTATCTCTTATCGGACTTACTGCTTTGTGATCTCAGTTATTTTGGAGACATATGTGCATAAAGGCCAGATCAAAAGAAGTAAGGGAAACCTTGAGATGACAGACAGTCATGAATTATTCATGACCAATTGGTAATTCTGGTTATCAGAATTATACTGAAGAACAAGCCATGCAAGAAGGATATGTATTTACAACAACTATAACTGGCATATGCGGAAGAGGTAGATATAATCTTTCTTTAGGTTTGTGTAGATATATTCTTTAGGTTTGTTTTAACAGCTAAACCTTAATAATGCTCTTTTTCATCCAAAGCTACATGGTGGAATTGTATGCACTATACAAGAATGAATATAAATCCAGAAATCTTATGTTTACTTTTTAAAAATTATGTGATTAACACTATTATAATAGAAACCTATAAAAATGTGAGTCAAGAATAAGGCATGTAATAGAAGAAAAATAATGACCAAGGATCTAAATTAAGAAAGTGGAAATTTTTGTTAAAAATCAAAAAGGTCATAAGGCTTTTAGAAGACAGGCTGGCCGATGAATGGTACCATATGTAAGAACAAACTTGAATCAGTTTATGCTTATATTATGTGCTGACTGCATTGCTCTGCAAAGAAACAGTTGTGCTATATTTTCAGTGTAACTGTATCTGCATCTTTATTATCTTCAGGAATAAAATTTTACCCTTTTTTTCTTTCTGTCAGTTCTTATCCATCTTTTGTATAATACTTGAGAATTGAGAGAAAGCCATACATACACATTTTATTAATTGTACTGCCTTTCTGTAAACAGCAGTGTAGATTTCATCACTTGATATTTGTTTCATGCTCTAAATACATTTGTTCTGAGAAAATGTAATAGTGGATTGACTGAAGAAAGAAAATACTGTCTACACAATAGAAAATAATTATGCTTTTTCATAAAATGTTACAACCCCTTTTCTGTTCTAAATGAATGAGAACTCCATATTATTTATCTGCTTCATTTTTTTATCGATCTTATTTTATAAATACAATAATAAATATATATTTCTCTTTCTTTCTGTCCATCTGTCACTCTTTCTTACTCTTCCCAGTTACAACACAATCTTTATAAGAAAGACGTTTCTCCAGATTATGATAGTGAAACATCTGCAGTATTCTAGGCAAATTTTACTGTCTAGCCATAACTTCTTTCTAATATGTGTAGCTTTCCCAATATAACAGATGCATGGGTAGCACCAAACCCACTTTGTTTGGTCCTGTTGGTGGAAAATATAAAAGTCTACAAGAGAAAGCTAATATTTAATCCTTATATTGAGGCAATAGTTTTGAAAGTAAACCCTAATAGTAAAAGGATGCTCTGGCCAGATTGTTCTAATTAAGAAAGCTGTTGAGGAAAATATTGCTATTTAAATTTTTAAGATGGAAGACTAATAGAAATCTATTCCATAAAAGTACAACATACAACTAAGAAATGGAAGAGTTTTGAAAACAGCACTGAATTGCAAATAAATGTTGTTATGCGACATTGGGTAGCTTCTTGAATAGCAGTACTTTCCCAAATTGGTTTTAATGGATAAAGGTGTCAAATGGACAATTATCTATCATTAATGAATACCAAACAGATTCAAAATCTGAGCTGATGGTTAAATGATTTGGTGCCAAAAATAATTTTAAAATATCACTTTCAGAAAATACTTATAATGGTTACAATTTTAAAGATATCTACCACACTAAAGTAGAGGTATGTATTTCCTTTAAGGGTTTTTATCAGTCATATAAGCAGTAACCACGTATTTATGGAAACTGAGTGCAAGATTCCGTGGGCACTGTCCTTCCGCAAAAATACTAAAAAACAATTGCATATGTAACAAAATTTTACAGGCATGTGATATAAATAAATAGAAAATAATTCCCTTTGTAAAAGGGAATGACCCTTCAAGAATCAAAACATTCCAATTCTATAGAAATATTTCTACATTTAAAATATTCAAATTGTAATGCAATCAATATTTTCTTCAAGTATTTCAACCAATATTCTTCTGTTCAAAACATTTATTTATGCATTCTGTCGAGAATCAGCAGTAGCCATGACTAAACAATGTGGTTATAACTATTTGTGTGCAAGCCCAATGCAGACAGATAGGACACCAGGTGCATTTTGGGAATTTATTACCTAAATTTTATTATTATGATCCTTTTTGATTAAATTTCACATTGTCCAAACAGCTGGTGGTTGGACAGATTTATTACGCAAACAGAATTACTCAGGGACAGTATTATAACTCAGTGTCACTGATTTGGAAATTTCAGGGCTTGTATGCAAAATGCTTCTTATTTCCAAATTCTTTATAAAAGCATCAATTTCTTGACTCTAGCATATGTAATGATATTAACTCATTGTTTTGTTTTACTCACTGTTATAGATCAGTTATTCATGATCCTAAGGTGTCTAGGGGGTATTGTTTTGTCTTGCTGGAAATTATACCCCTGAAATATTAACCGAGCCAGACGAAAAATGATACTATTCTGCTGCTTGACGAAGACTGTACCTTTTCCATCCATGCTATAATGACATTGCATTCTTTTTATGTACTTACAGATTTGTGAATATATATAGAGACTTCAGAATTTTAACAGTTAAAATCTAGATATCTTCTGTGATGATTTACAAAAAAACACAATCTCTTCATTTCGTTTTTACTGTCTATTTTTTTTTTTTTCAAAAATTAGTCTTACAGTTAAACAGAGGTAAGTGTAGTTAGCACACATTTTCAGAAGCACTTAAGGTCCAGATAGTCAAAAGTCTGTGTCAAAATCTTCCTGGGATAAATAAGAATTCTCTTAGTTAACACTGTTGTGACTCTCTTGAGTTTTCAGTGAGTTCATTTGTAGGTATTTAAGCTACTGTACATACTCTAGCCCAAACATTAGGACTGCTCCTCATAACACCTGTAGCAGAACTTAACATTTGTGAGGAGAGTTATTTTTTTTTTAATTATAAATACAATAAAACTGGAAATTTTCTTTGTACTTGATTCTGTGAACAGTTAAAGACATTTAGAAACATATTTTGATTATATTTCTCTTAAGTATAAGTAAGATATATTTTTGAGAAGTAAGATATATTTTTGAGTGTTATTGAAGGTCTGTAACAGCTCTTGACAAAACATTAAACAGCTGTAAACTCAGGTGCTCGAGTTAAGTGTGAATATAATTGCTGAGGAGATGAGAATATGCAAACACTCGGGTTGAATAACTTATGCAAGGAGAGAATGTTAGAGCAGAGAATAAGATAAATTTTTCCTTTTTTTTTTAATACTTTTTTTTTAAATCTAACCAGTAAGTTGTCTAGAGCACCATGACATTCCTCTGTGTTATTACATTAGATTGCTCATGCTACCTGTTAAGCAGAGGAGTGAGTTAACTTCAGGCAGATTGTTGATTATTGTGAAAGCTCCCTATAGCTGCAAATTCATCTAAGAGTGTCTAGGCAGTGGATTTTATAGTTCCCAAAAGCAGGTCCTCCTAGTGATAAGGGTGACAATATTTAAGACAAAGAGACTGGTTTATATTGTCAATCTCATATTCAGAGAGAAAGCAAAGTGGAAATTAAAAATAGAAACAGTGAATGCTGGACATTTTAATAGGAAAAGGGAGCTGATTTCTGAAAGCTACAGACTCTGTGGAACTCGAAGATGGATTTTGGTTTCATGTCAGTAGGATTGACAGATTTTTTAAATTGAGAAGCATAGTAACCATTTTGCTGACTGATTTAAAAATTATTGACCTCTTGTGAAAGCTCAGCTACAAATATATGTTACAGTGATCTAATACTGCTAATTTGCTTTTGTTTAATACAGTAAGTTACCATGTATCTGTTGAATTTATTTTAATTTTGGTAGCTGCAGGATCATTCTATAGGGAAAAAAGGTTAAAATCTGAGAAAATCACATTGCAAAGGTGAAATTGAAAGAGCATACTTGAAGTTGAAGTCAGTGATAATAAAAGATGCTGCAGGGACAGCTATAGGGGTGAAGACCTTGTTTTAGTCAGAGGGTAAGCTGCAAAGGTTTAAAACTGCCTGCAATATTTAAATCTGAATGTTAAAACTGATTTAGGTCTAAGATCGACATTTTGGATTAGTTATTCTTATCTCATATCTCTAGTTTGCATGCATTTCATTTATGTCAGTACTGGTTTCAAACCATTAAAGGTCAAATGCTAAAGACCAAGTTACTGTGCTGTTATTTAATATTGCTAAGTTTTGTACTTATGTTGTTCGTGAAACTGATGAAGGACTGTGAAGATTCAGATCTGAGCTATTAACATAAACATTTTAAAAGTTCTGAAAGAGCTGTTTTTACAATATTTTAAATTTAAAAAATGTTCCAGGGTAATTTTTATAGATGCCTTACAAAATGAAAACTGCTGAGTTTAAAATTTACTACACTTTTTCCTATAATTTTGAGAAGATGTCATTAAAAAAAGATTCACAATTTGGATAGTCAAACACTGGCCAAAACTGCCTAGAGAATTGTGGAACTTCATCCTTGGACATACTCAGTTTTAGCAGAGAAGGCCCTGTGCAACCTGACCTATTCTGGCCTTGCTCTGAGTGGTAGGCTGGTCTAGAGGACCTCCCGATGTCCCCTCCAACTAAATTTATTCTATGACATTTATCAAAGATGTCAATCATTTTGTTTCTTTGCTTTAAAAGTAATGGACACTTTAAACTCCTCCAAATTGAAAATGCAGAAATTAGAATATTTTCTTCTACCAATTTAAGATTTGAGTTTCTCTTTTTTTACAAGAGTCAGTTTGTTTTTTTTTTTTAAACCTTAAGATTCTGTCTTCTTCCTCAACATTTGTGTGTGCTGCAGGCTATCTATGAAACTAATTTTAGAGATATGCTCAGACATCCAAGTTCAGCATGTACCTGCTGGATGTGCTATGAAACTGCTCGTGATAGATGATAAATTTGTTATTTGAAAAAGGATGCTGTGCATTAGCACAGCATTCTTCACATCAATATTGCTGGAAACCTGGGACATGCTACAAGGACTTTTTTATTACTTCTTTTGATCAAATCTTCCAGGACAAAGTATTTTTTTAAGGCTAAAATTTACAAACTAACTATATTTACCCAAACGCCCTAAAATGTTTCATTTTAAGTTATTATCTGCTCATGATTTTTTTAGTGTTTTTGTTTAGAAATATAGCAACATCTAGTATCTTCTGAGTGTGTAGCTAACAAGAAAATGGATTAAGTGTATATAAATACATGAATCAGTATGTGCTCATCTGGCTGCCAAATTAAACGAGTACTGCAATGACTACCTCAAGACAGAATTCGTTTAGCGTACTAAGTATTCATGTTGTGCTAAGATGTTATGGCAGATGAATGTGTGTTTATGTGGGAAACATTTTTACAAATTAAAACTGTTTGTGCTGGAAATATTTACCCTCTTTTTTTTGAGCACTATTGAAAAATTTTAAAATTTCTTGTGTCCTGTGCCCTGTGTCCTAGAAGTATTTTGGCATTCCCAGTCCAGCAGGTACACTGTGTAGAAGAGCATAAATATGTGTTTAGATCCACACTTCAACTGCCTTGAAATGAGTGGGATGCAAGTCCACAGGGTTTACTTGAGGGCTCACTTGAACGTGGGTGTCTCAAAATCAGGGCTGGATATATTTTTGTCTCTCTAATGAAGCCTAAATTTGATATCCTGAGGGAAGGACATTTGTTTTTTTTTTTTCATAGTACCTATATACTATGCCAAAAAGAATGAAACAAATATTTATCTCTTAATCTGACCTATAATTTCAGTTTATAGGGTATGTGGGTTTTGTATTTAATTTATTTTTATAGGAAGTAAAATATCTATTGCTGTGTTGTTAATTTTATTTTGGATCTCTTTATGCTTCCACGTAATCTAGTAAAGTAATGGAATTATGTCAGGGTCTTTGTGGAATAACTTGCTTTAATATTGGTTTTCTAGTCTTTCTTAATATTCATGTTTTTACTTTATAAAGGCCCCAGTTCCAGTGGCTCAAGAACTCTTGAAATTATTTAAATACCATGAAACCCAAATCATTCTGATTACAAACAGACGTAGAAACAAGTTTTCATGCTGATTTTAAATTTAGGTAACAAACAAACAAAAATATATAACCTTGCAGAGTGTACTATTTTAACAAACACTTAGGCATAATTTAATGATGTTTACCATTTTGATGCCACTGGCATTGGCATTTGTATTCTGCACGTCAAGCAATATGCGAAATGCATTTATAAAGTTAACATTAAATCAAGCTTTGTACCTGAGGGTTAAATAGTAAAATGGATTGTAATATTATGCTTCTTTGTATTGTACTTCTTACCAGCACAAGCTGCCTGCTATTTCTAAAATCAGGATTTTTCTCCTATAAAAATTAGTTCTCTCAGGACTATTCATGTACTTCTAAACAAAAAGAGGGTAAAAGGAATCAATATAAAACATAGACTGTTGAGGTGAAACCATGTAACACTTACTTTAAAAACCAAAACCAAACCAGCTGTTTTGTAAGAAGGCCTCATGAATTGTAGAGGCTAGCATCTCTCTTGTATAAGAAAGAATCATTCTATGTTGTGTTGGATGAGAAGAATTATTATTTTCATCCATATCATTAATTAAATAGCAATCCTTCTAAGGAAGTAAACAAAACCAAGGCTTTGTTCTAAACAAGGTTTTGTATCTAAACCACAGTCCTGGGTTAGATATCATGCAACCTGGGGAAGACTGCAAGCAAAATGTTACTGTGTAGATAAACAACAAGGTAAAAGATAATGAACCTACCTTTTATTCTGTGGTTATTATAGTGCTGTAAAAGTGGTTCAAACCATCAAAATTTTTAAAACGCAAAAAAACCCTTGAAGTTTGGAAATCTTGAATCGAGGCTGCTTGGTCATGTAACGGGCTTTTGTTCCTATACTGAGGGACTGAAGGAACATTCTGTATGAAAGTTATTTCCACTGTTTTTTCAGGTCATTGACATGTGGGTGATGTCTATCTGGAGAAGGATCCTTTTCCAGAATTGATTTTGCAGTATTTAGCCTTGGAGTTTATGTATTCTGGTCTGGGAGCTGCTCCCTAGAATTAAGAGGGGAAAACTTTTCAGGATATATATAAGCGCCCATGTAATGAAGAGGAAGGCCATATGAAAACAATGGTGTGTGACAATATAAATGAAGATTACAAGATAATATGCACATACTAAAGAGGAAATTAGAGTTGCACTGCAAGTGTGCATACATTTGAAGATTATTAGTGTTCAACTTTGCAAATTTGAGCTGGGTGGTTAGGTTTTTCCATCTGAATTTCATTTTAACTGGAATACACAAATTGAATGTGTTCTTAACCAGTCTTTAAGCCTGACTTGCATGTAAATAACCTACTGTGATCAGATAATGTCTATATAGCTAATTTTAAGACTGTTTCAAGAATACCTTGTAAGATAAGAAAGAAACAACATATAATGTTTCTGAGTCAGTTTTTTTTCCAGGCATTTCTTAGCAATATTCCTGCATGTCTTAAATGATAAAGTTCCAATTCAGCCTACTTTGACACAGGGCAAAGTTCAGTATCTCACTTCAGTATGGTTTAACTTCATGAATGTAGGTGATATTGTTGGATTGAATAGGTCTAGTCATGTTTAATGTTAAACATTTTTTTTAATAAAACACTGACATTAGTCTGTAGCTGTGCCATGTTTTTCTCTTTGCTGAGGATTTAAATCCTGTGAAGTGGAAATTCGGCATCCATTTAATCTACATACATTGATTTCAGCATTGAGTTATTTATTTCTTTGTGTGTGTGTGTATCTGTAAGCTTTGGAAGTTTTCATTATCACGCTGCATCAGGATGTTTAACTTGTGTTATAATACTGTTAGTATTTTCTATTGCCTCACTCTGCATCTATTAACTCTGTAGACACCTACCTTTTTGAAGTGATAGCTTTTCACTTCAGACAGGACAAATGGCTGTAGAGAGAGGCAAAACACTGGATCACTAGATTTTAAACTATGAATACATGTGAATATATTACCTAAAAGTCATGCAGATAACCCTGTGTAGTAGTTAAAAGCTGTTCTCTAGAATCAACTTTTACTATTGTTCTTATGCATTGGGTATTGGTGAGTGTGGAAAATTTCAACATTAGCTCAGCCCCTCTCTTACAGTTATATACTGTCTTTTTTCAGTGTCAGGTAAAAGACTTTTATTCTCTGTTTTGATTATGCAATTTTTACTTGTGTTTTGTGCTTGGCTTTGAATTACCATATGTTGTAGGATTATGATCATTTTAAAGTAGAACTATTTTGCATGTGAAATCATTGCTGCAAGGGTAATTCTTGGTAAATGTTAGATATGTAGAATTTACTTATGCTTAAGGGCACATTTAGCATCATAACAGTCTCTGATAAGCAGAAAGTAGGCCATATTATCCAAGCAACACTAGGATATTTGGCAACTTTCAGAGTTTTATACTTTGTTAATGATAATATTTTGAGGAGCATTGTAAAATACTTCTGCAATTAAAGTGTGTTAAATCAGATTAACCTTGGCTTCACATAAGGGAACGTTGCATTTTTCAAAGTCCGAAACATAAACTTTGATTTAATCAAAAGTGCCAAAGCAGTTGAGTTCTCCACACTTTTAATGTATTAGCTGCATTTTTATGACCATCATTAATTGATATTTTGAAAAAGGAAGAATAGATTAATTTTCACAGACTATTTGCAAACCAGCAATTACCTTTTGCAGATATTAAAATATTGACAACCAGATTGAAAAAAAACAGAAGTGGAGAATAAAATCCCTCCCTCCTCCAAAGCAAAACTTAAATGGGTATCTAACATGCAGTATCATGCCCATGCAATTTTGTCCGCTTCTAATGAATCTATGAGCAATTAAAATATTGGGGCAAGGCTCACAACTATTGCTATGAAATCAAAGTAGAACAATATAACCATTAAATACAAGTGAATTTGATCCTTATTGTATCACATTTTGTATCACCTAAAGTTACCTGACTCAAGTACTTCACTTATAGGAACAATATAGTTAAACTCTAGGTTTTTATCATGTTGTATTGGCACTTCAAGAGGGAAACCAGCCCTTTCCATTTCATTATGGGGCAAGAGTGAAGGATGTTGCCATTCTCCTTGCCATTCACCTCTTCCCCCTACTTCGTGTTTGCCTCTGTGTACACACAGCATTGTTTTGACCATTCAGTGTAGCTTTAAATGACAATCCAAATGTTTATTAGCCCTCCTATCTCTAACACTATGGATTATTCTACTTTCCTTTTCCTCATCTGTTAACCTCAAAGCCAGGCTCAATACTTAGTTTGGCAATTTTATTGTCCCCTCTGGGTAGGAAATGATGTATGAAATTCTTTGTGCTAAGAGGATTTTTTCGATTTGTTGATTCCACTGTCAAATTTGGTCAGCACTGGAAAAAGTGCACAAAAGCCAGTCCCACTAACGATAGTTTGCCTGCAAGCTGGCGTTCCTTTTCTCCTACCCTGCCATTCTATTAAGAGGAAAAATACAGAAGTCTAACGTGAGGTTAACTGGCAGAAAACAAAAGATACAGAGGCACATGGGGAGCATATATAGTTAAATAAAACTGGAGATCCAAATTTGATTACTTCAATTCTTTTTCCTCTAAGAATCATAGAATCACAGAATTGTTTTTGCTGGAAGAGACCTTTAACATCACCAAGTCCAGTTGTTAACCTAGCACTGCCAAGTTACCACTAAACCATGTCCCTCAACACTATACCTCCACATCTTTTAAATACCTCCACAGATGGCGACTCAACCACTTCCCTAGGCAGCCTTTTCAAACGCTTGATAACCCTTTCAGTGAAGAAATTTTTCCGTATATCCATCCTAAACTGCTCGTGGCACAACTTAAGGCCATTTCCTCTTGTCTTATCACCTGTTACTTGGGAGAAGTGACAGACCCACACCTTGCTATAACCTCCTTTGAGGTAGTTGTAGAGAGCCATAAGGTTGTCCCTGAGCCTCCTATTCTCCAGGCTAAACAGCCCAGTTACTTCAGCCCCTCCTCAGAACACTTCTTCTCTAGACCCCTCATCAGCTTTGTTGCCCTTCTCTGGACATGCTTCAGAACGTTGATGTCCTTCCTGTACGGAGGGGCCCAAAACTGAACACAGTATTCGAGGTGCGGCCTTACCAGTGCCAAGTACAGGGAGATGATCATTTCCCTAGTCCTGCTGGCCACACTATTCCTGATACAGGCCAGGATGCCATTGGCCTTCTTGGCCACCTGGGCACACTGCTGGCTCATATGCAGCCGACTACTGATCAACACCCCCAGGTCCTTTTCTGCCAGGCAGTTTTCCATCCACACTTTCCCAAGCCTGTAGCATTGCATGGGGTTGCTGTGCAGGACCTGACTCTTGGCCTTGTTTAACCTCATACCATTGTCCTTGGCCCACATATCCAGCCTGTCCAGATCCCTCTGTATAGTGTTTCTACCCTCAAGCAGATCAGCGTTCCTGCTCAACTTCGTGTTGTCTGCAAAATTACTGAGGGTGCACTCGATCCCCTCATCCAGATCATTGATAAAGATATTAAACAAAACTGGCCCCGACACTGAGCCCTGGGGAACACCACTTGTAATGGGCTACCAACTGGATTTAACTCCATTGACCCCCAACTCTTTGGGTCTGGCCATCCATCCAGTTTTTAACCCAGTGAAGCGTATGTCCATCCAAGCCATGAGCAGCCGGTTTCTCCAGGAGAATTCTGTGGGAAATGGTGTCAAAGGCTTTACTAAAGTCTAGGCAGACAAAATCCACAGCCTTTCCTTCATCCAATAAGTGGGTCACCTTGTCATAGAAGGAGCTCAAGTCAGTCAAGCAGGGCCTGACTTTCATAAACCCATGCTGATTGGGCCTGATCTTCTGGTTGTCCTGTACGTGCTGCATGATGGCACTCAAGATGATCTGCTCCGTGACCTTCCCCAGCACTGAGGTCAGACTGACAAGCCTGTAATTCCCTGCATCCTCCTTCTGGCCCTTATTTTAGCTGGAGGTCACATTTGGTCACATTTGGTGAGCACTTTCACCAGCTCCCTCAGTACCCTTGGGTGGATCCCATCCAGTGCAATAGACTTGTGTGTGTCTAAGTGCTGTAGTAGCTAGCTAACAATTTCCTCTTGGATTATGGCGAGTTCATTCTGCTCCCCATCCATGCCATCCACCTGAGGGGCTGGGTACCCGGAGAACAACTGGTCTTACTATTAAAGACTGAGGCAAAGAAGGCATCAAGTACCTTTTCCTCATC
>VZSZ01008654.1:0-16660 GCA_013398815.1 Ibidorhyncha struthersii | reverse complement strand
TTTTATGGCAGTAGCCAGATTAAGTTCTAGTTGGGCTTTGGCCTTTCTAATTTTCTCCCTGCATAGCCTCACAAAATCTTTGTAGACTTCCTGAGTGACCTGCCCCTTCTTCCACAGACCGTAAACTTTCCTTTTCTTCCTCAGTTCCAGCCAAAGCTCTTGGTTTAGTCAGGCCGGTCTTCTTCCCTCCCAGCTCGTCTTATGGCACATAGGGACAGCCAGCTCCTGTGCCTTAGAGATTTCCTTCTTGAAGAATGTCCAGCCTTCCTGGACTGCTTTGCCCTTCAGGACTGCCTCCCAAGGGACTCTGTCAACAAGTCTCCTAAACAGGTCAAAGTCTGCCCTCTGGAATTCCAAGGTGGCAGTTCTACTCATCCCTCTCTTTACTTCTCCAAGAGTTGAAAACTGTCATTGCATGATCACCATGCACAGGCAATACTGTACGGTTACTATGTGATTGAAAAAGCGAGGATTTTAACGTTAGGACATACACTGTAAAAGATCTTAAGCAACTTTATTAAAGAGAATGGATTACTCTAATCTACCTCATTAATCTCTGTGATTTCTAATTTATTGTCCTTCATATTTCTGTCTTTTCAGATTTGTCCATATTTTGGGCATTTTTCAAGTTTCTTCTGTTTTTTTTTCTTGCCATATCAAGAGATGAGAATTTTATGATGGAGGATGCAGTAAGTATGGATCCCATGCTATTCTTACAGTTTAGCATTTTGTGTATTACTGATAGTACCTTCTGAATCCTCCTAATAATACTACCTAGCCAATTTCCACAGGATATTTTAGAAGCTGACTGTGTTTTACAAATAGAAAAAGGATGCACTGAAATCTCTTCAATTTTCTTTTTTTTTTAAGAATTAATTAGATAAATTGTTTTTACCTAGGAGAAGACAGCCTTGAGGTCACTCTGTGCGTAAGTAATATGTGACAGGAATATGTGACTGATTTCACCAAACTTTAGGTGTTTGCAACACAGCTGTCTACCTCTGAGGTACTTGTCTGGGTTGCCACTGTCATCAGCAGAGCTCTACGCCAAGGCTGCCATCCAGAGTGAGATCCAGTTGCCCAAATATAGGTGTCTGTTTGAGTGTGTAATTATTACTAGAGTTCATGTGACATTGGAAACAATTCTTGTTCCAATTCACGCTAGTAAAGAGAGGAATGGGAAAAATTGTGCTTTGCTTGGGTCACACAGGCAGCTTTCAGAGGAACTGGGAACAGAACCCACTTTCTGACTTTTGTTGTACTTCACCTTCTAGCAGAGCTGGACATGAGACTACATGAAGATATTTCCAGTGAAGACAAAATAGTTTTTGAAAACTGTCAGTCTGAATTCAGAGGAAGACAAAACAGCAATTACCTTGTTTATGACCTTTTCAGTAACATTGTTTAATAGAAATTTTCATTTTGAAACAGAAGAATAATTTTTAGATTGGAAATTGAAACTCAGATATTGAAGCCAGATATTTTCACCTTTTTAAAGCTTTAAACGATCAGTCTCTGAAACACAGATTCTTTTCCAGAGCATTATGATTATGAAGAAAATGCTGGATACTTTTATTCACTTCTTAAATCACTTCTTATCTAAAATAAAGAGAAATTGATTTGTGCTTCAGAGCTGAGCACACTATGGAGCAGGACTCAATGCCCATCATATTCCCATTAAACTATAGTCATTATAGATCTTTCTTTAACTTTTAAATTTACCTTTTCCATGGCGGTTTCTTTTATTGGGGATTTGAATATTCAGTTTATTTTCCATTAGTGGGATATGCTAAGTTGCTTAATTTTTGTTTTGAATGTTTTACTTCTTTATACATATTAACAAGGCTATATTGTACTTATTGTCCCAGATAATTAATCCTTAATGTTCCATAAAATTACAGGCTACCAGTATTTAAATATCTAAGCTGTGGTATACAGCAATTTATCATGTTTTCTTACCAATTGCATTGATCTCATATGTCATTTAAGGCTTAATTATGATTAAGAATATTTAATAAATTCCAAATCACTTTAATAAATTGACCTTACATTTGCTCAGACTTTATAAAGGACTTCTAAAAATAAACAATTTGAACTGTTATAGCTCAAATGAAAAGATTTTCGAATAAGTATTATGTTTTCTTCACACTTAGGCAGCTGACCAAAATACTAGTCTTATTTTTAAAGTTTTTACTTTAAAAATAATTGCTTACAGATTTTTTTTCCCCTTCGTCTTGATAAACTTTGAACAAACTTTGTTAACTGAGAAGAATCTTCCTTTCCCTCTTGATATATTATGAAACTTTTCTGGCCTTCATCCTTAAGGATTTGTGAACACCAGATCTTTAGCTTTGAAAGAACTGACTGTTCAAATAAGGAACTTTCCTATTAATTTGCATTAAAAATAACAACAGAAACAAATACAAATGTATGCATGGACATGCATACGCTACCTTGCATAAGTAGTGACAAAACTACTGCCTGACCTAGAGAGCTTGAGATTGGAGAGACACAGGATCTTTTTCAAATTTACAGGTATTATACAAATAGGTTTAGGACCTGCAGCAGAGCACTTCTGACATCATCTAGCTTCATGTCTAACAGAGTTAGTGACAAGTATTGGGATCTAGTCACATTTGTCCTTCTCCCAGTAGGCCCTGAGCAATGTAAAAATTGATTGGAAGACAGTAGACATTTTTGAATAATGAGAAGGACAAGTCTGCATGAGAAATTTTCTTTCTTTGGGCATTTTAAAGGGTGTGATTGATACAGATATCTGGATAGATTTTAAAGCCTGTTCCCTATAAAATTCTTGAAGGGACACAACAGGAATAACTCCATATCTATGGTCATGGCTGTTTCCACTGTTTTCATCTGTTCCAACTTCTTCACAACACCAGCTGGGTGGGGTAAAACACCCGTATGGTTCTAAAATTTTGTAAGCTTGGTGGCACGCAGTACTTAGCAAACCTGAAAATGCGCACTTACTCCACATTTTTTCAAATCTTAAAAGAAAAGGATGGAAAAGGGATTTTTCAGAAGGAAGTTAAATGATGGACCAAAGCTGCCTTCCTTGCATTTGTGCTTTCTACTTGGGCTTGACACTCTTGGTTTTCTCACCTCAATGTTTTTCTTTATGGCCAGGGCTGTATCAAGAAACTACAAACTTCTTTTGACTTTACAATTTTCTTTAAAGGTTGAATTCATTATAATAAATGTGAGTTTTAGATAACACATTTAAATGCATCCTTATGCATTCATTTTTTTAAAAAAGCTAAAGTAACCATCACAAAAAGGATAATAGTAGAAAGGCTGGAGTGGTAGTAAAAGAAGGAAAATCTTTGTTCAAATCAAAGAACTGTAGATTCCTACTGTGATTCTGAGTTACGAAGTATTTCATGACCTTATATTATTTTACAGGTCTGGTTGTAACCTTAGTAACCAGGTATCCATAGTAACATATATATTCCAACATAATCATTTGATCAAGACCTTTTTATGATCTGATTTCTGAAGTTCTGATACACTGTATTACTCATTTCAGGATGAAATTAGAGCCCAACATTTTCATTTTTTGAATATTGTTTATCACACCACAGATTACCTTTCACAAAAAGCACCTCCTCACAGACTTTTTGTTTTATCAGTAAGGGGTACGGCACCATGTGTCATTTGTGAGGGCAGAGATTGCTATGTCTTACAGTATATGGTGTGTGTTGAAAGTGAATATATAAATTAAACAGAGTAGTTTAGAACATAACCCATGGATGTGCTTATTTTAACATACAGTAGGAGACACATTAAACTAAAAGCATATTTCCTATACCATGCCAACAGGAACAAAGAAAAACATTAAGTGTTATGGATGAATTTATGTAAATTTTATGTCACCTTTTAATAAATATGAGAAAAAGTCTTTGCAGTTTTATAGCTTTAAAACCAACATAAAATACTGAACTGCTAGGAGATGATTTGAACATTCTGAAATAATAAAAAACCCCAAACAACTATCTGGGCACACAGTATAAAAATTAGAACACAATGACATCCAGTTAATCATTTACATTCTGAAACTAGAGTTAAGTTGGAAAACACTTTCTGCCCTGAAGCCATCAGTGTGCACATCTTAATGGGAAAGCAGGAAATGCTGAACATCTGTCGGATTGGTTGTGCTTACGGTCCTCACGTTTCATAAAACTGGGAAATGAACTAAGTGATAAATTACAGAAGATGATATTGTCTCTAGAGACAAAATCATCACGTTTACTGCTCTGGCACTTTAAACTTTGGTTGTAAACTGGATGCTTTGGTGACTGGAAGATTTCTGGATTGTGTGTTAGCAGTCAACCTTTAATTTAAGAATGATTATTTTTTATATGAAATACTCTTTAATATATTATATAGAGAATGCTATTTGTAATACCTAGATTAATTTATTCAAAGCATATTATATTGCATTAATTAAAAAAAAAACACAAAACCCCACAGCATTTTGCCAAAATCTGTTACTGTACATCTCTAAATTTTATTACAAGAAGGTCATTTTCTAATTTTTCATTCAGCTCTTAGTTTCCTCATTTTTTAGAGGAAAAAAAAAGCTCCATAACCCACAGCTAATTTAATCTGAAAGGTTATATATTTGTATTAATAACAGAGTATTTATTATTCATGAATTTTGTAATTGCATAATATTGCCTCAGATGATCTTTTAACATATTAGGTATTTTATTTCTGATAACTTTCTTCTCTAATGTAAGTAGGGCTGATATTGTTTTACTTTCTGCATATTAAGTTATTTCTAGTAATAATTCTCTATCGTTTTATTTCCTCATTATTGCACAGTAAACACAGAGAACAGGAAAAAGGTGCCCACTAGTCCCCCATATTGCCATAGTGATCCAGGTTATGGATGCAATTTAAGAACACTTCATAAAGCTTTCACCCATATCTTTCTGCTGCACAAATGTGTACAAAGTGTTTTTCTCTGAAAGCTATGCTAAATCTATGACTTTAACAACCAGTCTCCCCACAATCATTATGATTTACAGGTTTTTCTATTTTTATAGCAAATGCTTTACATTCTTACAAGTAACCTGGTGGTTGTTCAGGATTACAAAACTTCATTACTGATTCTCAGTATGTCTGCATGACTATATCGAATTTGAACTCAGTGACTTGAAGAATCAGGTAAAATCAAGATAAATACCTGTGGAATTGACAAAGATGATCTGGTTTGGATTACTTAGTGATATTATAGCTCTCTTTTAATTTCAGCATTACTGGACTCAAGATCAAGGTAAAGAGATCTAATTCTTAAGAAGGAAGTAATATTTTTTAATCTTTTTTCTCCTTTTTTTTTTTTTGATTTTCAGGGAAGTAAACTTTTCTGTGCAGTGTTAGAGCTTTCTGCTGACACTTAAAATGAATTGTTCATTAAAAAGATATGAAAACTGCCCTACAGAAGTGACAAACTAAATTCACAGCTGATGCAAATAAAAGTGTATGGAGATGACAAAGTTATTTATCCAAAAATGCATAGTGAAAACAGTGGATATTTATTTTATTTATTTACTGACTGGCAAGTTTCTTTTGGGTAGATTGAAAAAAATTAGGGGACTTAAAATTAGATGATCATAGATATGCAGTAGGCTGTTTCAATCTATTTGATTCTGACTGAGAATCAGGCTCCATTTTTAATGTTTATCATGCTCTTGAATAAATGGAATAAAAATTTAGCTGAATATATGGTCATTAATGAATATAAATGAATATAAATACAAGTTGAACACATATTTACATGGATAGAAAAATTAGAAGAAATTATTTTTTGCTATACTGCTTAAGGCAGGTTTTTAAGAAAAGTGAAAAGTTACTCGATCACAGACTTGGTTATAGAAAAACAGTAATTTTATGAAAGCATGAAAACATTGTGGTGACAACGTGGTTGTGGTAACTATTGATAAATACAGGTTTTTGAAGTGATGGCTAATATAATTTCCTAGTAGCTATTACCCATAATATTCTTTTTAAGGTCAACATCACCCAAACAAATGAAAGGGATATTTTAAGTAATTTCTTTAAAGTTTACAACAACATACTTATTCCTTACTCTTAATCAGAATACAGTAATAAATTACACAGATTTCTTTCCCTTTGTGTTGACTTATTTCTGCCAGGAAGGGACATCATCTCTAGTGTCTCTCTTCTTGAGCCTTCATTCAAATTGTTAGACTGCATCACCTCCACAGGAAAAAAGAATGTACTGTAGCCTTCTTTTATGTGCCATAAAGTTACCCATCATTTGTAAGATCAAGAGAAATCCCAAATCAGAAAAGAACGAAGCCAGGCCTGTGGTGCATTATATAGTTGTACCAGTAAAGAATTTTTTGACATAATTTTTGATCAGAAAAGCACAGTTTCATCAAAACTGAACCAGTTTCTAGGCAGTGGTTCTGAAATGTTGTTGAAACATTGCCAGTTGAAAACTGCTTTTCAATTTAAAATGTGATTGGTGGAATAAAATTATATATTCCACATAGAAGAAGAAAACATTTTGGTTTGACCTATAATTAGGAGATTAAATTCAGGTTAACAATACAATGACACAATGACAGCCAAAGGTGACTCCTGAACAGGTCATAAGCATCAGTACTGCAGACGTAACTAGTCTGTGATAGGCTGAATCATAATATAAAATTTCTGAAACAGCATACAGAGAAGACAGCTGCTTTAAGCTTTCAAAAGTATCATCTGAACACACTATTTATCACACTATGAGAAAGTATTTCAGTGGAATCCACTCTGAAATAGGTTTATTCTGAATTCAACGTGAACTTCAGAATATGTTGTCAATTAATGAAAAAATCCTTCGTTTCTTTAGAATTTACTGTCTTAAAATACTTGATTGCAGATGAATGTTTTAGTGAGTATAAAGAAGATATAAATTTTTCACGCATTCAAAATGTCCAGGAATGTAATATTTCTTACCTGTCTTTGGAATCTTATTATCACCATAACAATAATCAAAGGTCCTATGATGTTTTTCTTTTTGAATCCTGTTTTCATAGAATCATAGAATGATTTAGGTTGGAAGAGACCTTTAAACGTCATCTAGTCCAACTGCGCTGCAATAAGCAAGGACATCTTTAACTAGATCAGGTTGCTCAGAGCCCTGTCCAACCTGACCTTGAATGTTTCCAGTGTTAGAGCATCTACCACCTCCCTGGGCAACCTGTTCCAGTGTTTCACCAGCCTCATTGTAAAAAATTTCTTCCTTGTATCTAGCTTAAATCTTTCCTCTTTTAGTTTAAGACCTTGTCCTGTTGCAACAGACCTTTCTAAAAAGTCTGTCCCCATCTTTCTTATAAGAATTATAATAATGTGGTAAACTATAAAGCATGTATAGGTGGTGATATAGCAGAAAGGTGTAATTTTTCCATGGTTAAAAGCCTAAACATTTAAAGATGTGGTAAAAATGGACAGTGAAGAAGTAAAAGTAAACAATGATATATTTGTGAATATTTTGACCAACAGTGAGGCTGAACAGAGTAAGTCTCACTAGTTTCTGCGTAATTAACATAGGAATATACATGTTTGCTGGGGAAATATTTATGGAAATTTGTTATCACATTAACTAGCAGAGTTACAGTCTGATTATAACCATACTTGTGTGCATGATGACACAAAATGCAATGATTAAATAAGACACATATGTGATATACTTTTGAAATATAAAACCCTATTTTTCTTTCTTTTTTTTTTTTTTTTTTCCTCCCAGAGTCCTCTGTTCCAGTTCTTATGGGTTCTGTCTTAAGCTGTTTTTGACAGTGTTGTCACCATTCATTTTTTCTAGCGTAGTATAGGACTAGCAACACTTTTTCCTATCTTTCCCTGGTTCATCTTACGTAAGTTACATAATTCAAACACAACTTGCAACAAAAATGCTCCGTAACCGTACCTACACAAACGCATGGTTTTCTTCAAGTATTTCTGACTTTTTCTTAAACAGGACAAATCAGCAGGGAGATGGAAGGCCAAATATTATATACAGCTGTCATAAGGCTGAATCATGAAATTTTCATTTGGATCTTCCCAGGTGGGCATGTAAATATGTACTTCAAAATTTATCTGCATTTTTAATGAATGAAATAACCATGCTGGCTGAGTCTTCCTGGTTGTTATTTGAGACACTCAGCTTGCCAAAAAATGTAATTTCATAATTTAAAAAAAAAAACAGCTTTAAGCTTTCTTCCTCAGAAACTACTATGGGCCACTGGAAAAGTATAGTAAAGGATACATACCATTCATACTCTTGAAGGCTTTCTGGAATATCTATTAGACACTGTATGTTTCAAAACAACAAACTGTGTTGATATCTGCTTACAAAACTCCAGAAATAGGCTCTGTGACACTTAAGACAACTGTCTCTCCCCAAAGAGACATTCATCAAAATCAGCATGTAATGGCTGCTGCCAACAGGTAAAACCAGAAAAGAAATGTAAGTCCCAATTTTAGCCAGGGTGGGAAGGAGGCAATTCTGAATCTTAGGAAAGTATCTTTTAACTTGTTTTCATCAAACATCGCTAAAATAACTATTCACTTCTTACCTCTCACAGAAAGTGTTTTAGTCACCACACCATAAAAAGGAAAAAAAAAAACCCAAGAAAAAACAGTTCTATCCTCTCTGAGGAGTTGTGTTACTGGTTGGAAGAAACCCACAGACTTGGGAGGCTATAGAAAACCAGATGACACTGGAATTGCCAGGAGGAAATAGGAGAGAGCAAGACAGAGACAATAAACTGTGCTTCAGTTTAAACTGAGAAATAAACTGTGCAGAATTTGTAGTGTGCTTTCAAGTACAGAAGCCCAACACAATGGTATTTCGTGCTTGATTATGGAATTTCTTTCATGACCCTCATGATTTTTATTCCCTGTACTCACTGTAGTCCAATTAATGCTGGATTCTGAGTATGTTTCTTTCAAAAAGATGTAAGGTAAATGACAGATACTTGATGGGAAAAATTATTTTTAAAAAAGATATAATAAGATAGAAATCCAATTGGGTCATACCCGAGCCTAAAATTAAAACTTCATTTAATTGCTATGCAAAATCTTTCAGTATGCTTCGACAATCTTTATCTTATTTGAAAATCTCCTGGATTTATTCCTTTACTTCTCAAACTAAAGATGTCAAAAGTTGGTTTATTTTGTGATTAATGCTATCATCAGCCTTTAATTTCCATTCAGATCCTGATGAAACACTAGAATTGAAAGCAGTAAATTTAAAAAAAAGAAGAAAAAGTTCAAGTGTTTGCACAAGGTAACAAAAAACTAAAGGTATTGCAAGCAAGTGATAGCATGGACTTCTATAGTTTTTAGGATAACTACCATGAACCTCCCTTGGTATTTCAGTTTGAATGTTGGTTTGGGGTGTTGTTTTGTGTCCTTGCCTTGCCTTTCTTTTCCTTTCTTTTGTTTTCCTTTCTTTTTCTTTTCCTTTCTTTTGGAGTATTCATTCCTGGTAATAAGAAAACCAGGGTGATGGTGAACTCCATATAATAGACATTTCATTACTGTAATTCACAAAGACATTTTAAGCTAATGCATCTTATTGTAGAATGTGTGTCAGTACTAAAAAAAAAACCTATAATAATCCTTTGGTATGATCGTTTACCATCTGTCTCTGTCATCACCCTAATTGCATTGAATAATCTCATCTCCTGACAAATGAAGTCAGCTACAAAAAAACTGTGTATCTTACATGTTCATTTTCATAAATACTAATCATTCAACATAGGGATGAAAAATGGGCTTGTCACCATTGAATACGCATTGAGAGTAAATATCAGAAGGTAAGAAACGTTGTTGCTGAATGCTGATATAACAGGGTTAAGTCTCTGCCTTCTTTTTTACTATCAATAAATAACAAGAACTGTTGCTGCTTTCTCTGCTTAGACTTAAGTCTGTTGTGTCATTGTAATGACTGACAGCTGCAGTGTTAAAGCTAAAATAAAGAAAAAAGAAGTTTTCCGGTAAGTTTCTGGCCTAGGATGTACACATAAGAAAAAATTTATATAATTCAATGATAATAAACATATGTGTCACTATGGCCAAAAGACGGTTTTATCAGTCAGGTGTGCAAAAGCAGCATACTTTCTTTGGGTGGATTGTTTTTTTCCTATAACTTCTCCTGTCAGGTACTTTCTACTGGTAACACCTGTTAGGTTGGCTTTGTAGCTTTGTTTCTACTGTGCCAGAAGCTTTCAGAAGTTTTAAGTTAATATCTGGAATACATATCAATATCATTATATGTGCTGTGCTGTCCTCTTGCTCCATTGACACCAGGGTTAATCCAAAAATAGACCAGTGAATCCTGCACAGCAGTAGTTTGGATTTACATTGGTCAGACATTGGCTGTCCGTGTCTGATCATAGCATGGGTCTTAGAAGCTGGAGAGAAACTGAAGATAGACTGACCTTCTTGCAATCAATAAGGTGTTCTGATGACATAGTTCACTCCAGGTTTTGCACCGGCTCTTGTTCTTCCTGATCAGAAAGCCTATAGCAGGCACCCCCTACGTTGCCACCCATACTGGTCTAGTTGTTAATCCTTACCCATAAGCTATCCATTGGTTTCTCATCCATCCCCCAGCAGAACTCCATGCATTCCAGCTGTTCTCACATAAAGTGCATTAGTATGCAGGCATTTCAAAGAGGGACTCCAGCACACTGATTTTCCAGAAACAGCCTGGTTTGGGGTTCTTTTTTTGTTTGGTTGGCTTTTTTTTTTTTTCCCCCAATGACGTCTTTTCCAAGCAGACGCTGATGCTCAAGCAGTGTCCCACAATCATAGAATCCAAAACCTTGTTGCTGATACCAACTCTGCAACAAATTATTGACACACAGTACCAGTGCCACTTTCTTAATAACCCTTACCAGCAGGATGGAGGAAAACACCACCTGGGCCACCATACCCTGACTATCACCCCTAGGGCTCTGTAGCCACTTTTGATATTGTCCAGGTTGCTCCTGGCAGTATCACTGGTGCCCACAGGGAAGAACAGCAGGAGGTAGTAGTCAAAGGATAGGATAGGCCTTGGCAGTGTCTTCACAACCTCCTGGGTCTGTGTCCCAGCAAGCAGCAATCCAGTGCTGTTGTTTACTGTTGCAAAGTACTGTTGATCTGTGCAGAAAATGTAACCAGATTTCAATGTGGGGTGAAATGATTACTAGGTAGCTCATCAATCAGTTTGAGACTATAGGTAAAAGGCACTGCAAAGTGATAAATAACTTCACTGTAACCTTGGCTTTCAATCAAGGCAGTAGAAGTATAAAGAGAGTGCAACTTCATTAGAAGGATTTGATATATGATACTACAAAACATTGTAATACAGTGCAAATAATAAAAATTATTTTTTTCTTATTGTCGTGCTTCCAAAAACTCCCATCAATCTTTTGTTTCCGCATCAGATCTCTTTTCTAGGTTATCAGTTTGATTTCTCAACACATCACATCTTTTAATATTTTCAGTTAGAACAATGTTCTGTACAACAATCAATTTGCCTGAGAGATCACATTTCTCTTAAGGTTTTTTATCATAGTGAACCAGTTTCTTCTCTGATGACTTCAGGATAACCTTCAGTAATAATGGGTTAAAGGCAAGTTTCTTATTAGCCAAGATACTCAGGAAGATGTTTAAAGCCACAGAGGACCTATAAACCCCTAGTATTTGGAAGGCATGTTGTCTCAGCACTGGGGTGAAAAGCTCTGAGTACACTCAATTTGCTGAGCAGTGAACGGGTCCTGTCCCTGGACCTTCCTGTAAGCAAAGATGTGGTATGGAAATGAATCCTCAGTCACTGGAGTCTGGGCATGAGATTCATCGTTCCTTGACCTTGTAATGACTAGATCTTGATGACCTAATGTTAATTGTCTATAAATTTAAAATAGCTTTGGGGTATATCTTAGCTTTCTAGTCCTGTTAGAGAAATGCATTAATAAAAATATTTGTGGACAGAGCTTTTCAAGCATTATGCTTGCAGCTGGAATGTTTTACTGATTCTGCTGTTTCTACTTTTCAGGCCCCTTATTGTTTGATGCCAAGATGATAACCATTTAATGACAGCTCTAAGTTAAAAGAATAAAGGTGGAAGGAGGTCTGAAACCTTCCTACTTGCACAATGACAGTTCATATATGTTTGAAATAAAGATGAATGTTAAAGGAGTGGCAAAAAGAATCTATAAAACTAACATTTAATGTGATTATTCTTTACTTATCATAATCTTGCATAAAAGTTAAGTAACATAGCTCTTGACTTCTCCATTTCATTACACTGTATCTTCTAATGACTTTTTTTTTTACGGTTCTTCTAACCCTGTACATGACTAGGCATTTGCTAAAATGAAAGAGTGACTGGTAATTTTTATTTCTTACCTTTAAATGTATTGGCAGGCTACTTTTTGTAGAGTTAGTACTTTCTGAAAATCCTGGTCCACAAAGAATGCCAAATTCCATAAACTTTTGTTAGCTCAATCTGCGCATCTGAAGTAATTTTCCATGGTAGGAGGTTACATTTCCTAAGCAAGAGGATGACCAGCTGTGGGGAGGAGACAGTGAGTCTCAGCTCTTCCTGCTCGCTTGCAGGGCCCTGAAACTTTAGCCTGAAGGATCATGGATGTTTTCAGGCAAGGGTGTAGATATGCTGTTCAAGGCTTCAGTCTTTCCATATGCTTTAATCATCTTAATGGTATTAAACCTATAGAAAAGTAATAGAAATGACTTTCTGAAAGGCAAAATTTTAGTCCCTCATCATCTACAGGAAATGGTAAAAACTTCATTTTGATAGGGTATGTGTAACATCAGGCTTAATTAGCAAAAACATTACAAGGTCTTGTAACTATTATGAAAACATTCAATTTTTCTGTGAAGTTTTTGAGAGGGAAAATTAATCCACCTGTATTACTTAATGCTGATATCTCAGTGTGACTTGCAGCACTGATGCTTGGACATCACCAAGGCTAACATAATAGGCAACAGAAACATAAAGCTTTGCTTTGCTGTTTCCTCATGCAACCTGGAGCAATTATTGGTGTAAATTTTGCTTTGAGACTACAGCAGCTGTGAGGAACAGCTCAGTTTGGGGCTAATCTTGAAAGGTGACTGATGATTGTAAATTTCCTGGTGCACAGCAAGTGCCATTTCAGGATTTAGCCCTTTGATCATGGCCAGCATCTCAAATGATGCAAGAGACAAATTTATAGCTTTTCAAGATGGAGAAAGGCATGTGTATTCAATTAAAGGAGACAGTTGTCTTAGAAAAACTTCATGGAACGGGACCTGGGGTAATTAACTTGTTTGTGAATTAAAATGAAGTTATTGAATAAATTGCTTTGAAATTTCAGAATGAAGACGAGGTTAATGAATTTTTTATTGTATATTGGAAAGAAATAATTGAAGGAATTGCTTGTGATGTCTTGCAAAGGAGCTTGTTCTAATTAATTTGTTTTTATTGCGAATAAGAATGAAATTAGTGAATGGATTTGCCTTTTTGGGGGGTTAGGAGTAGAATTGATTGGCTTGTTTTTAGGATCTTAAACATTGCTGAAGGGAATTAAATTGTTAGATGAATTACTTTTGTCTCTAATTGATCCTAAATAATGAAACATTCTTTGTCTTTGTTTCAGCATGGAGAAAAATGCTGTAACTAAAATTACTGCTTTTGACTTTTTAGTAGAATACAGTTTGCAGTCTATCAGTTTGGGGTTTGATTTTTATTCAAGTAGTAGGGCCTTGATCGCCAAAATTTTTTTGATTAAACCCTCTCTTATGGTGGTATTTGTGTTGTCAAAACTACAATTCTTTACTGTTGGCTATCAAAACCAATATATTTATATGACCCTTTTAAATCTGACAGATTAAAAACCTCCTCTTGAGTAAGCTTGTTCATTTATTTTTACATACATTTTCCTTTCAAGGTACAGGAATTGTATTCTCCACATATAAAAATTGATCTGTGATAAAAGAAATGCTGTCTGTAGATAGAATTACCAAATTTTTTATTCATCTAAATTATAGATGTGGAGTCAGGTCTTTCTTCCTGTCTCAGGACTTTCTAATAATCAATATATATAAAGTAGACTTTCTGTAGAGAAGAAGGATTCCTAGGTAACAAATTCTTGACAACGGCTTTATACTGCTTACTTTATACAGGCAGTGGAGTGTGCAGTTGCGTAACTGTTCCTTATGTATCTATCACTGTTAGTTGAACTAGAACTCTCTGTTGGATGAATCACAGAGCAGTACTTACATTAATAATTTTTTTAACGCGCTATATCATTACTATGAAAACAATGTTAGAATGATATTCAAGACAGAAAAGAAGCCCGAACTCTTCCTCGTCTATCCCAGGATGATAAGAAACCCACAAAACACCAGAAGATAGCTTTATCTGAAGCTCTGTGATGATTTTTTCTCAAGTCTGAGAGTTTGACTTCCCATTAACACAATCCTCATCCCTCATGGGTAGAAAACAAATTAAACAAAATATCTGCATCCAATTAACATAGCAATGAAAAGGAAACATATCCCACATGTGCAATGATCGCCCTTGAAAACTGATAATTATGTTTTGTAACTATATTGTCTATTATGAGTGTAAGAAAAACTGGAAATTACATTCTTGTATGTATGTTTAATTAAGGCATCTAGCAGGTTTCGAAGAAAATGAGTCCTAATTGATATAAGCTCTTATAAGAAGTTAAGATGTGAATGCTTTATTGAAAGCAGAAATGGGAAAAATCAGATTTTAAAGTTTTCAGATAGTTATTATTGACCACCTTTTATTTCATACTTATTAGTATACAAACATGGGTGGAGGCCAATGGCTTGATGCTAATTCTTAGGCTTGGGTTCAGACATCCAACAAATGTACTTCAGTTCTTAAGTACTAATGCTGAAACTGAAGCTTCAGTGTAGTAATGGATTTGGTGAATTCACACCACTTTTGAAAGGATCTGATAATTAATTTCATTGCTTTATGCTTAATGTGGAAAGTTTTAGGTTTCAGGGAGATTACAAGAATCTAAACTTATGTTCTATGTTTCTTGCTGTTCTCTCCTTTTTTCTTCTGTAATAAATCATGCAACAGAATACAATTATGCTATTTCTCTATACCCAGAATCTTTTTTTTTTTGTTGTTTGGTTTTATAGTTAATTTGCATTTGGCTATTTCTGACTTTGATAATATTTAAAGCTAAGCATCTCATTACTTGTCTAAGGTTCACAATATTTGTAGTGTGAATTCAGTTATTGATTTGTTGTTATTGTTTTCATGTTCTGTTACATTTGTGGATCAAATATGAATAACACAACCTCTCAAACCTGATAAACTGTTATGCAAACAAGTTTAAAGATATTTTGCCAAAGCACTTCTAGTATGCATTGAAATTTGCTTGACACACTTCTGAAACTTGTGGATAAAACATAATTTGGAAGTTAAGGCTGTCCAGATCATCTGTATAACCTCAATAACAGATGTACTTTTGCTTTTGTAGATCCCTCCCTGTCTCCCCAGACCCATCCCTCCAAGAGAATCCTACATGTCTACCACACAAGAGGCTGAGAAAGTTACTCATCCCTGAACTGTATTTTAAGACTAAGGAGGACCTTACTCTTTTTTATTGGAAGTATCCTGCAATACATGCATAAATGTAGGAGAAGAGTATTATTAAAGAAAAATAGAAGTCAATCACTCAGAAGCTAGGAGATGCAGAATTAGAATTACCTTGTTTCAGCCATTTTATTTGTACGCATGTAAAGTTAGCTTTGATATAGTATACTGTATCATCTTTTCAGTCATGTGTCTGCCTTATTTGTGCAGGATAAATGGGGTTCAGGTAATGAGATTTTTATTGGTGAATCTGGGGTCCTAGTCCGTATTTGCTGAACTCCACGCAAGCCCTACTCTATAGTAGAGATAGATGGGCTATGGAAAGAATGGAAGGCTCTGGTGAGACCCCACCTGGACTACCGCATCCAGTTATGGAGCTCTCAGCACAGGAAAGACCTGTAGTCCTGCGTTCAGATCTGGGGCCCCCAACATCAGAAGGACATTGACCTGTTGGAGCATGTCCAAAAGAGGACCACAAAAATGATCAGAAGAATGGAACACCTCTCCTGTGAAAAAGGCAGAGACAGCTGGGGTTGTTCAGTGTGGAGAAGAAAAGGCTCTGGGGAGACTTTATTGCAATCTTTCAGTACTTAAATGGGGTTTATAATAAAGATGGTGACAAAATTTTAGTAGTGTGTGTTGTAGATGAATGTTTAAGTGAGAAAGGACATGATTTTATTGGAATGAACAACCCAGTGTTTAATGTAGCAAAAAGTCCAGAAGACGCGGTGAACTATCCTTGAGCAATGTGAGAAAGTAGTGACTTGGTGAACAAGATAAGCGGAACCAAGTCCAGTAAATGATGACAGACCCCTTCACGTGAACAGCAACCTTGCGCCAATCATGTAACTGCTTTAAGCTCGTGGACAAGTGTATTGAACCAATCATATAAATGCTGCTAGCGCGTGCTCTGCTTGATTGTCTATATAAACCTTGTAAGTGCCTTAATTAAGGGAGAACAATCATACTCATATTGAGACTGCGTCGTTACTC
>VZSZ01008653.1:0-32216 GCA_013398815.1 Ibidorhyncha struthersii | reverse complement strand
AATCTAGTTTAAAGCCCTGTCAATGAGCCCCGCCAACTCTTGCCCTAAAACCCTTTTCCCCCTGCGAGACAGGCTTTTACCATCTGTTGCCAGCAGGCCTGGTGTCTTGAAAAGCAGCCCATGATCAAAGAACCCAAAGTCCTGCCGATGACACCAGTCTCTGAGCCAGGCGTTGATCACCTGGCATTTCCTGTTTATCTCCTTGTCAATCCTAGCAACTGGTGGGATAGAAGCAAACACTACTTGTGCTCCTGATCCCCTAACCAGCTGTCCCAGGGTCCTGAAGTCTTTCTTCATTGCCCTCAGGCTTCTTCCTGAAATTTCATCATTGCCTATCTGAAAAATCATTAAGGGGTAGTAGTCGAGAGGCCGAAGCAGGGTAGGGAGTTTCCTCTGGACATTCCTAACTCTGGCCCCAGGAAGACAGCAGACGTCCCTATGGATTGGCTCTGGTCTACATATGGGACCCTCCACTGCCTTGAGGTGTCTGCTTGGTAAATTTTTCAGTAGTTTGAAGTGGATATTGCTACACAATAACATGAGCTATGGACTGATATTTGCCTCTGTGTATAGGGTGGGGTTGAATTCTGGTCATCTATTTCTCACTTATGTCAGAGTTTTCTTATGAAAGGTCAGGATTCCATTATGAAATGAATACCCAGATTAATTATTTCAAATCAGCACAAAATAGCTGTATTAGTCTGCAAAGAACCAGAAACCTTCCAAACAAATGAATTTATGAATAGAGCAGTCAGACTTTGCAGACATTTTGCATTCAAGCTATTTTGACGGTGATTAGCATTCATTCACAGAATCACAGAATCACAGAATAGTCATGGTTGGAAGGGACCTTTGGAGATCATCTAGTCCAACCCCCCCGCCAGAGCAGGGTCACCTACAACAGGTTGCACAGGACAGTGTCCAGGTGGGTTTTGAATGTCTCCAGAGTGGGAGACTGCACAACCTCTCTGGGCAGCCTGTTCCAGTGCTCCACCACCCTCAAAGTAAAGAAGTTCCTCCTCATGTTAAGATGGAACTTCCTATGTTCAAGTTTGTGCCCATTACCCCTCGTCCTATCAATGGGCACCACTGAAAAAAGACTGCTCCCATCCCCCTGGCATCCTCCCTTCAAGTATTTGAAAGCATTAATAAGATCCCCCCTCAATCTTCTTTTCTCCAGACTAAAGAGACCCAAATCCCTCAGCCTCTCCTCATATGAAAGATGTTCCAATCCCCTAATCATCTTTGTAGCCCTTTGCTGGACCCTCTCCAGCAGATCCCTGTCCTTCTTGAACTGGGGAGCCCAGAACTGGACGCAGTATTCCAGATGCGGCCTCACCAGGGCAGAGTAGAGGGGGAGGATGACCTCCCTCGACCTGCTGGCCACACTCCTTTTGATGCACCCCAGGATGCCATTGGTCCTCTTGGCCACCAGGGCACATTGCTGGCTCATGGTCATCCTGTTGTCCAGCAGGACTCCCAGGTCCCTTTCCACAGAGCTGCTCTCCAGGAGGTCGGCCCCCAACCTGTACTGATGCATGGGGTTATTCCTCCCCGGATGCAGTACCCTACATTTACCCTTGTTGAATTTCATTAAGTTCCTCTCTGCTCAACTCTCCAGCCTATCCAGGTCACGCTGTAAAGGTCATTCATCTAAGAGTGTCTGCTCAATGTACTGAAAGTTTCTTCCCATGGAAAAGAAGAGAATATTTATTTTGAATTATTATCTGCAGCTCACTTTTCTCTAGTGTTTGATGTAAAATAATATACGCAGTAGAAGATGACCAAATTTTAAACATTATGAACATGGGAGTTCACACACATGGACAGAGGAAAGTGGGGTTATTACAGAGATATATCTAAAGGTACTGCTGTGGATGTGAAGAAGGTCATTTCAAGATGTACAAAAGACCAAATGTGATGGGGCAGCCAGCAGGCAAAGTACAACAAAATATGCATCTGAAGGTCTGCAATGAACACCTCTTTTGTTGCATACTGTGACTCCTCTTGTCAAACCCTACTGTTTTTCAGTTGCTTACTGTCGGCAAAACATAAATAACTGCTTAGACCTAAGAGGCCCATTTTATAACGCAATACAAGGATATTGTCTTGGAGGGAGTAGACTTAGCAATGGCTTACTGTCTTCATATTCATGCAATTAACAGGTAGAAAGAGGTGGGGGTAGAAAGACAAGATCTTGTTTGGCCTTTGTTTTAGCCCAGTGCAATGAGTGGAAACACTGGAAAGCAATAAATTTAGGTGCAAGAAGATTGTTATGGAACATCACAGGCAGAAGATGGTAGAAATATCTGGGACACTGAAATAGTTGATGTGTAGATTTTATTATTAAGAAAATTGCAGGTTGGGGCTAAAGGGTATTACAGATGCATGGTGGCAAGTGTGCATAACAAGGATGAAGGGAACTGCCATGCTTGCAGTAAGTCTGTGGGTGTCATAGTGACGTGACCGGTCCTGTAATCAGAAATTACGTGGAAGTCTGTCTTTACAAAGAGCAGACAATATGGACTGGCTGATTTTACGGTGGCCAAAACTAGCTTATTGAAACTCAGTAGGACCCGTCCCAAGAACTGTTATTTGACTTTGGTCCACTGCCCTTTCCTTATCGATTTAGGATATTTTGTTGTCACAATGCAATGCTTTAATTATTCAAAATATTTAACTTGCCACAAGTACACCTTGCATGGGTCCAGGCACATGAAGCTTCTTTATGGGATGGAAAGGTAAGAGTCCATTATAAGTAATGGCAACTCACACTAGATTTTTTCACTTCTAAACCATTGTTTTTTCCTTCTCTGTAGTTCAAAGAGGAGCTTAGTTTTACTTTTCGAAAACTTGTGGACTTTCAAATGTTTACACCTTATCAAACATAGTAGTAACTTCTATAGAGAGCAACTGAAATGCCTTTATATTATCACAATTATTTTAAAACCCCAGCTATACAGAATTAGCATGCAAGTAAAACTTCAGGAACACCTTTGTCTGCTGTTTGTAGAGTGACCAGTTGCAGCTGATGCCCTCAGCCAGACCCACTAGACCGTGTGGCTGTCATCTAGATAGGTGCTCTCCGGCCTTTCAGTGGGTCTGAGCAGGGATGAGGCAGATTTGATTTTGGCTGGGCACTTTGGTATTCACTTCTGTACTTCAGAAATATTTTTTTCTCCACCTTGTCTGTGCCAAATGCTATTTTGAAAAACTCACTGCTGCTTAGTCCAGAATGGTTGATTTCACACTACAGTCACTGTCTGCTGCTTAAATCCAGCTGTCTTCACGGAGAACAGAAAAGCTCAGATGAGTTCAGGTCCTAAACAGTGTGAAGTTATGGTCTGCCTGAAGTCTGTAGCTTCAAAACTCCTCTCATTTCTATTGACTAATACTGTGACCAGGTTGTCTTTGTCAGAGGCTTGCACTCTGGGAGGCAGAAGACGAAGATGCAGTCAGTAGCGAGAAGCAAATAGTTATCACATCTTTTTCCATAGTCTGGCCATTAAAACTGGTTGCAAACAAACTTTTTCTTTCTTGGTTTGAAAAAGTTATTGCATGCAGACAGATCTGTGGGAAGGAATGGCCAAAGATTAACTGTTTGGAGATTCCTGATCAATGGAGGAAAGAGGACCCTAACAAAAGTTATTTGGGGCTTTTAACTGTGAGGAAGAGATGTTACAGTCCTTACTTGGAAGGAGACCTGATTATGTTTTGTCTAATTAAGTTAACAACCTAAATTAACATATATAAACAAGACCTAAGACCTACTATCTGTTCTGTAAGAATCGACCTCAGACAAATGTAGCAAGGTGTTTTCTACTCTACTTAAATGTGGACAAGTGCCCAGAACCAACATTCTGTATACCTTCTTGGCCACTTAATGCAATGAAAAAACCTAGCATTCCCCAACACATGTGCACATGGTTTACACATGTAATAGGTCCCAGCTATCTCACTCTGTTACTTGTCTGAAGTGAGAAATTCAAATCATTCTAAGTGCCTGTGGGTTGATACTTTTGATGCTATTCCTTGAACGAAGCATTAATCTAGCAAGAGCCTCAAAGCAGAAGATCAACAACTTACTGAAAGTGTATATTGTCTTGCATGGAAAAAAAAAGACTCTTGAAGACATCAGAAAGTGTATAGGTTCAGGAAGACACTGTTACAGATCTGAAAAACAGATTCACTTTTTAATGTCTTTTTCTCTTTCTGCAAGTAACATAGGCATCTCATTACTAAAATCCAAGCCCCAAGGTCAGTGAACCTTTTCTTATTTCTTCCTTTCCAGACCTAAGACAAGATGAATAACCTGTTAAACCCATGGCCTGTGGGAATGAGTTATTGTTGTTGTCAATTCAATAGAAGTATGCAGAAATAGTTTTTCAAGATATAATACAACTGCATTCAACTATCCAGGGCATTAGCATACAAATAGGAGGAAGCCAAGGACCCTGGAAGAGAAAACAACTTAACTTCCTATGCATCAACTATTGTTTAGAAAAATGTAATAGACATTGTTTAAAATCTGGCAGTTTAAAAGATCTTGCAAGATCTGATCTTATACGATACATCAGTTATAAAAATTCAGTTTGAGGAAGTAGCTAATAAAACTTTACTTACCACAAAGTAATTAATTAATCTCCCTCCTTTTTGTGCAATTATAGCTAATGATCAGGGACAGACTGGCTGATAACATCCTTTCTTTTTTTAGAATATTTCCACCAGGAAAGAGATTTTATTTTCTTTTAAAAGATGCTTTGGTGACAATGGATTCAATATCAACTATCATCTTCCAGCTACCTTTTGTCCCCTTTCTCTTTAATTTATAGTGCATTTTGTTACAGCATCTGTGAGAAAACTGAAAGAAAAGTGTTTTAACTTCTCCATGTCCATCTGTTCAGTGAAATAGGTATTAATGCTTTCCTCTCTCTTTTAGTCTGTTATCTTTTCACTGTAGTCTCCTCTTGGACTAATTCTTTTTAGTCAACTATACTCCTCTGTAAAGACAGGGTTAGAGAAAACCTTGCAAAACACTTGTCAGGGTTAATCAATAAATCTCTTGCTTGTGTAGGAAAAGCACAGTATCTCCTTCTTTCTAACTCATGGACAAGCACACAAGCACATAAGACAGCCTTACAGAACAGAAAAATCATCTAAGGAAAACAAAGGAAACTGAGGAAAGGACAAATATTCCCACATTGCAAAAATAAACGCATTAATAGAACAACCAAGGTTATTTCACACTAACTGGGCCAGATCTTGCAGCATTGACTCATGCAACCCTCAAAAACTGGACTCGCCTTTGAGAAAAGTACATTAAGAGACAACTAATTTGCAGTATGGTATGTATAAATAAGACTAAGACAATAGTATGTACTTAGATATAGTTAATGGAATTTGGTTAGCAGACTAAAAATAGCATGCCTTAATCTCTCCTCGTTGTTAACATGGATTTATATGACTGTTCCATTCATTTAAATATTGTGGCCTGTTGAAAAATACGGTCAGTTGTGTTTTGAGTAAACGTGGCAGAAACTAGGATTTGCTCATTGCCAGTCAGTATATAAGTATATATTATATATAAGTATAAATATATATTGTTCAGGGGTTGACCAATATTTGGAAAATGCCAGTAAATTGTGATTAAAGTTACTAACTCTGTGCTGACTTAAAGAGGCTAAGGAAGAAACTTAACCTTCTGGATGATAAAATGCATCCCCACAGTTTCTAGCAGATTCACCTTTTGTGAAATGGTCATAAACTATAAGTAAATATTGGAAACACATTAATATGCAGCAGTCACCAAGATTCAATTTGTAAATTTACCCAAAACACTGGAATTTAATATTTATATACTACCTTTATAAGAGTTAATTATTTTTCAGATGATGTTTTCTTACAGAAATGACCAAAGGATAGCACAGTGCTTGATCTTGCATACCAGTTAACTAAATGAATTTGGTACACCTTGGAGAAAGAGGATATTCTGCTGCAGGAAGTTGTGCACAACTTCCTTCTCTTTCAGAACTTGAGATCAATGACCAAAAATTGATCTACTTGAAGTTTAATGGAAAGATAAGCAAAAGTTGATTTGCAGCCAGAGTTCTGGCTTTCAAATGTGTAAGATGGAATAGTTGAAGGAAACCAGGTGAAGTTAACTAGTTTGAGAAACCCAAGGGTCTGAATGTGAAGGAAGCACGGGACCTATTTCTTTAAGGCAAACTACAAAGATTATTTGGAAATCAAATCCCAGGTGCAAAAATATGTTTGTAGGAAAGGGCTGCAGCTTCATCTGGTGAGTAACCTCAAAGGATATGAGAAATAAGCAGGCAGCCTACAAAGGAAGACAATAAAGGACACATTAGAAAACAATGCTGAAAGGAGAATATAAGGTAGAGCAGAGAACAGCCAGAAGTCCGGTTGAATTAGACTGCTGAACACATATAAAACAAATAATGCTCTTCAGCAATCTGAATAAGAGAATAGGGAAAACAGAGGTGATGATCATATGCATTGAGGACAATCATCTAGACACATCTCAGAAACTAAATGGGTTCTAGTGAGGATGACGAGGCTAGACATTCGGGTAATGGCAGGGCATATGGTAGACATGGGGACCTGGAAGTGTACCACTGGCGTTGTTTTAGTGGCTCAGGCTTCAAAGTGCAATGATTGGCTCATCTCCACTGGAGAACTTGGCACCCTGAACACCCAGAAGTGTTTGTTACCAATCTATTGGTAGGAAACACTTGAATCATCATTTGAGTGAAAGCTGCCAGAGTTCTCTGAATAAATAGAAATATTTAAAATACATATATGGATGCTTTATATATACTTTTATATAAGGCTTCTATATTAATATTTTACATAAGTATAACATAATTATACATGTGAAGGATTATCACCACCACAGCCAGCGGTAACTTTAAGGAGCTTGCCACATATGAACAGTGTGCTGAATTGTTATTTATCTTCCACTGTGCCACATACAGGACCACCATGTAGCAATGCTCTTTTGGAACAAAAGATGGGGGACACCTGGAGAGATATGTAAGAAGCTTTATGGAAGTTAAGGCTGAAGGAGACAAAGACAATAGAAACCAGGAACTCAGTCTGGATCCTGCTTTGGTAGAGCAACCCATGGACTGAGACAAGCATACAGCCATGAAGTCTTGTGTTGCAGCGCAATCCTCCCCAGAGCATCAGGGAAAACAGTAAGTGCAAAACAGCCTCCCAGAGGGACAGAGAGGCTCATGCACAGAACATGGCTTCTCTCTTCTTCACCTCATTTAAATGGCAGCTCAAGGAGGGAAATGAACTCAGCCCCAAAGTAACTGAATCTTGGGTCTCTGATGAGTGAATGCATAAAATAGATCTTATTTTTATAAGGTGACAGTAAAAGCCCTTTCTCCATCTCGCCATCAGGTGAACTTAGTGAAGCAGCAGGGCCCGTCTAGGTGAACAACAGATGGGAACACAGGATTCATGCAAGAAGGCACGTGGGTTTCTTGTGGATGCAGTGACACAAATTCAGCAGTCCAGCAAAGTTACTTCTTAAATGATTTCTCCCTGAATTTGGTGACAACTTCAAAAATATCTGGAAAGCCCCAGGTTTGTGTTTGCTGAGGATTGTAATGAAACTGTGCATGAGGGTTTTTTTAGTTACATGACAGGGACTGTCTCTCCTCTGTGCGGGATGGAAGGAGAGAGACTTTTCTTGTATAGGAGAGTGTTAGCTCACTTAGTGCCACAGGGAGGTTTTCGTGTTTCTCAGCTGAAAAAGTTACCAAAACAGAAATTATTTCTGCAAACTGGTCATACAAGTAAACAAGCTGTCTGGGCCTATGCTGAGTGACTTGTGGGTTCTGTAGAACAAGTTCTCTGTACAAATGTTATAATGACAAGGCAGGCTGGAGAAATGCCATTACGAAGTACATTAGCATTGCTTATCTTTCTTTTTCTAAACACAACACAGTGCAACCCCAAGACTTGTGGTATGATTAAAACCAAGCAAGTTGAAAACACACGCACAAATAAATATGAGCTCTTTTGATAGGCTTCCTTTTGTTAAATCTCTAAGACACAATTTCAGCATTTTTCTACATCCACAAAGAAACAAAATATACATTTTTTTTTAATCAAACCTGAGACTGTCATGCAAACATCTGACCTCAGCAGAAAAAAAACCACTGAAAAAGACAGTGAGAGCTGACAATACTAGGTAGTGTAAAGCTTGACAACACTAGAAGAAAAATTAAACTACCTTAACTTCAGTACACTCCCTCCTTGGAAGCACAATGATTATGAGTGTGTGTGTGTGCAGATGCACACAGATTTACATCAGGAAATGTGTTCAGGTGCTTGAATAACTGCAATATTCCTCTTACAAGTATGTAGGCTGCTGTCTGAAAGATGAGGAATGTCCTTATGTTGGTCAAGCTGGAGTTTAACTCTTGTTGCACTCAATCTCTTCTTGCCATTGACTTTATCTTATGATGACACTTCTGACAATTACCAAGCGTTAAAAGTGACTGTCCTGGTTTGAGCGACACAGGACCAGTTTCTCTTCTAATACTTGGGAAGATTGCACTTTTAGAAGCCTCTGTTGTCTGAATTTGTGAAAATATTTACTTTGTAGCCAGCTATGGTGTGTGGGTTTCAAGGTCTTGGTGTTTTCGAGCTCGCCAGGTGCAGGGATGAGGAGGAGCGAGACCCAGGCACTTGACCCAAGCTGGCCAACAGGATTATTTCATACCATCAATGTCACATTCACTCTAAGTTAGAAAGTTTGCTGTGAAGCTCGCTCTCTCCCTTGATGGATGCCATCCTGAGAACTTCGTGCCCTGGTGCCGGATCCCTGAGGCCTTTCCTTCCTCCTAAAGCCATCGTACTCACAGTGACAGACATTTACTGTCCACTGCTGGGAGTGCATTTTTCCAAATGCATAATTTTTTTTCTCCTCTCTCCTGCCTCTCCTCCAAGCACAGTGCAATTCAGCATGCATTTGAGTTTTGCAGCTTGGTGCAGAATCAAATTCAAATTTTGGCTTCTTCCATGACCTTTTTCTAAGTAAAGAACAGAGAGCTCAGGGAGATTATTCTGCCCATCCAAACTATGGGGTTTTTTTGCTTAAAAAGGAAAAGAGACAGAAACGAGAAAAGTAGGACTTTATTTTTTTTTTTTTCAACTGATTGAATACCCTCAATTAATTTTAATTTTCTTAACAAACTTCTCTTATTCTAACTTTGCATTGCCCTTCCACATTGACAAGGTATAAATAGCCTCATGTTGAAATGTCAGAAGAACATGGGGCTTGATATTAACAATGCAAGATTAATTATCTTCAAACTGATAGATGAAATGAGTTTAATAACATTTACGATACCATTCAGGCATTTACTCTTTCTTCATCAATACCTTATTGCAACCTGAATTACAATTGCTGCTTAGCTAATAAATGAAGAAGCTGCTCCTATTAATTAATTAACTTTTCAGGTTCTTATTAAAGTGACAAATTAATGGTTTGGAAGATAATAAATCTACCTGAAATATTAAGAAGTGAGTTCGAGATTTTCCTTTCATCTACGTTTACCTTTAGAGTGGGCAAGCACTGTAGATCAGTCAGGAGAGCAAGAGGAAATGTTCAAAATATTTTTGAATGACTTTGACAAGAAACAGCACAAGAAATGACAAAACACATTCCTGCTAAGTGTTGAGAAAGTGGCTTTTTGGAAAGACAAGGGAATGTGTTGCTAGGGATACTTTAAATTCATCCAGTTCCCTTCTGGAGCATATGGAAAAATGCTGATTAGAAACCAACACTGCATCAGCAGTAAAATGGCTTCAAGAAGGCCTTGGAGATGCCTTGAGTGCTAAGGCCATTTAATAGGACTATGGTTTTCTTCTAGGATCTCATTATTTATTGCATCTATTACTGCTATATGTACTGCAAAAGCACTGATGGCCCGAGGCAAGTGCTGTGTTGAGGCACTTGGGTTCACAATTCTTTTTTTGAAAAGCCTCGTGAACTAAACAGATAAATCACGCAGAGAAGAGAAATGTTATTATTCTCTATATTGTAGAGGAGAGAAGAGCTTATCAGGGTGCCAAAGATACTTACATTAACTAAACAGAACCAAGGTTTGACCTGGAAACTTTAAACAACTCAAAGGCCATTCCAAAAGTCAGAGGAGACCATATCTCCTTTATTCCTTTAATTACATAGTTTTCCTCTGGGTCACTTGATTTAACAGTTACAACTGCTGTCAGCGGGATCTTTCACTTGGACAACAGCATGAAGGCTACTCCTTTACACCTGTTGCTAGTGGATTGTACTGGGTGATACAGTTGCTGATTATGAGAGAAGCTTCAGTTCTTTCACTCCTCCTCCATGTCCCCCCTTGTTAGGGTGAGCAGAAAGCAAGCATATTGGGGAAGGTCACTGATCGTTCAGGCAACATATGAATTGCAATGTCGCATTAAATTGACAGCTTACCTGAAAACAGGAGAACAATGAGATTGTTAGGGTGGGTTATGAGTTGAAAAATTGATTGTTATTGAGTCAGTTTTAAGTAATAGAAAGTGCTATGAAGTTGGTGCAACTAGGCACTCTACAAAAATTTGAAACTGAAATGTATCTTTTAGAGTGTAATCAATATACAATGTTAAATAGTCAGTATTGCATAAAGATTTACATTTCAATGCCATGACCATGCTGTACACTGAACCAATAGCTTCTTGTATAAAGAATGAGGCAGTTCATTGCTAAAAAATGTCATCCCTAATGCTTATTAGACTATCAGACTCAGACTTAATAACATGTGAGGGCTAGTTACACACCCCATGTACTGTAAAATCCTCAGAGATTTAGTTTTTATGAGCTATCAGTAGGAATATGGTATTAGCAGAGTGGCAACTCCCAAGGAACTACCAGTAGCTACATCCAGCACAGAGATGATACTCAGCTGGGTCAGAGTAAAACATTTTGGCTTTGCATTCATTCTCCTCTGGAAACTGAGTGAAAGAGTAAAGAACTGAGTGTGTCATAACACCTACAATCCCTTAACAAATCTATGGTAATTATTATTGTTTACCTTTCATTTTGTCCCCGTTTTAATATTGAATGGAAATGGATGTTATAAGGTTTGTCTCCATCAAAAAAGCATCTTTATTGCTCGGAACCAAAAATGTCAGGCATGAACGGATAAATGATAGCTGCATGCTGAACTTTGAAAATCCATTATTTTGAAACACTTCTGCTTCCCGATCTTCTTTTGTTCTTTCCCTGCTTTATATTTTCCAGGCTGCTTTCATTAATTCATATGTTTCGTATGTTTAATTCGTAAGGTTCATCTGCTTCAGCTACATATACCTATAACTGAAGTCATAATACTGTATTTTTGACATCATGATTATTTCCACAGCAGCCAACTGCAATTTTGCAAATTGACTTTACATAGGGAAATAAGCAGCAGGAGCAGATGAGCCCTTAAGAAACAATGATTCTGCCCTTGAAAACAGTGAATGGGGATGAATTGTAGCATAGAATAATGATTTGTAATGATTTGTAATTAACAAAACAAAATGTTCCCTCCTTTCTTTGCTATGCTGGTGTGTGTCCAGACTACATCGCTAGGAACCACAGGGACTGGTAGGCTTGACCAGGATGTAGCCCCCTGAATTCCCATTCCACTGCAAACCTCATTGCTGAGACTTGGTAGGAAAGCAGACTTTGCTGTGATAACATGCTTTGGGTTGTGGTATTTAAAAAAAAAAAGCAATGCTGAGGGATTTTAATAATCTTGGAAATTTAATATGCACTTAGGGAGGGGTATTACATGTCTAGGGTATGGAATTGCTATTAAGAATTGCAATTAATAGATAAAAGCAGGGAAAATATTTACTTGTCATTCCTAACTCTGGACTGGTCAAAAAGCAATTTCCTTCAGATTATACTACAGGGGAACAGGAATAATTGGCAGGGAAGCCAACACTGAGAGATTTTTTTATTTTAGTGTAAAGGTAAGATGAAAATCTGGCCCCAGCTAGGACAGAGACAGGAGCCAACTTAAACAGTCTTCTTTTATGGAGCGTGAACTGCTTAGTTTAACAGTATCATACTCAAACTACACTAGGAAAAGGAATCATTTGAAGTGTTTCAAGCTAATTAGTAGTGAGCAAATGAACAACAGCTAGATATAGCAGCCTGTACGTCAACCTACAAAGAACTGATGAAGTTCTACTTTAAGCATCAAACTGAGGGCATTTTCATGTCATCACTTGTGAAACAGTTTTTGTGCCAGTTGCCTGTACTCCGTGTTTTGTCCTCTGGTTCCTTCAAAAATTTAAATTTGGCAGGAACCTCTTCCTAAATGTCCTGGTTTGAGGTAAAACTGGACCAATTGTTTCAGTAACTTTGCTTCTTAGTTGGGCCTCTTCTAACTACTGAAATTAACAGCATATTGTGCAGGCAATGTTTGCTCTCTCAGAGTGATAAAACCAGTGTTTATAGTTGATTTCCAGGCATGGTATGCAGAGAGGCTCTTGCTTATACTTATCTCTATAACAGCCAAGGCCAACCAACTTTGTTGTTTGCCACGTTGGAGCGTTGGAAGCGGAAAAGCACAGTGGGGTCCCACCTGCAGGGAGGAGGGGACAGGCCAGGTGACCCAAAACTGACCAACAGGGTTTTCCGTCCCATCTGCCTCATGCTCAGTATAAAAGCTGAGGGTCAGAGCTCTCTCTCTCTCTCTTTTTCCTCTATTTTATGCTCTCTCGGTCTCTTCACTTCAATTGTCTGCTTTTGGTCCCGATCCTGAAGGCAGACCTGGAATCCAGTTCCCATCCGTCACTGAGTCCAGCCTGGGACTACCCCAGTGCCAGCCAGTGTCGTGATTGTCATCTTGGGAGCTTGATATGGTTTTGTATATATTTCATTATTTCCTTGTATTTTATTATTAATATCTCATTAAAGTAGTTTAGTTTCTTCTAAACTCTTAAGTGTCTTTTTTCCCTCCTCTGCCTCTCTTTTTGAAGAGGGGTAGAGGGGAGCATCTGTCGATCCCATCTGGGGTCCCCCACATCCCCAGTGGCCGATTTGACCTAAACCACGACACTAAGCCAACTCAAGAAAGGCAGAAAAATCAAACTTGGTCAGAGTGTGGCCTGCTGCAGAGATGAGCTATTAGTGTAAAGAGATTCTTGGTCAATAACTAGACCCAGAGATACTTGACCCAGGGAGCTGTACACAGCCTGTGGCTGGATGCAGGCATGCATCTTCCCTTTCCTGTTTTGGATCTTCCCATTGTATTCAGACCCCACTCATACCATGAGTGTAAGGGTGTGTGAAATGTAAGAGGTTATCACATGAAAAAACTTTTTGGTTCAAAGGGAGTGATAAGTAGCAGAGAAAGTGATAAACAAAACACACAGAGACATACACATGTTGGTTAAGTGATAATATAACATAGCACTGGCAAAGACCGAAATTCTCAGGTCACTAATTGATGGACCATTAAGAAACTATGGACTTTGTAACTGATAAGAAGGGGGAAAGAAGATGAACTTCAGGAGTTTTTATATTGGAGGGGGGCTGCATTAGTGCCCTCCCTGTCTCTGTGTGTATTGCTGGGATATGCGCTCCACTTTGCTAGTGGTTCAACTTGCAAACAGGAAAACAGCAGCTGTATCCATCAACATAGGATAGAAAGACCTGTGGGTTTCCAGACACACTGGGTTGGCCTCCAGCAGCTAAGCAAGAGGAATCCCTGAGTCCTGGCGCCTGCCAGAGTTGGCAACCTTATAACATTCCTTAAGGTCGAGTGGGAGGAGACTCTTCCCTTGCCATAGAGTCCATCCAACCATCCTTCCTCTAGCAGGATTAGAGAATTCCCAAGCAGAAAAAAACTTATCACTTCCAGATGCTATGGTCATATGGTTCTGTGGAAAGCATTTCTTCCCTTCTGACATCTCCAGTGACAGCTACACAGGCACCGTTAGCAAAAAAAATCCATGCTCACTGCCTGGTCCAAGGTCTCTATGGAAGATGGCTTAGTTCTGCAAGTTCTCTGTGAGAAATGGAGCTTCTGAGGGGAAAAGATTGCTCCAACATTGCAGCCTGACAAATCTCAGGGTAGCAACTACCTTTTAGCCTATGTTTTCACAATATCTGTTGCAATACTGTCCCAGGCTTGATTCTTATGATGGAACAAACATAGTAGATGACAACAATAACTGAGCAGCAAACGGGTAAACAAAATTATCATCTCTCCCAGTTCAATTTAAGATATTTATTATATCAGCTGATGCTTTTATTATCTATGAGGTGTCCTTTTCTTTCCCTTCTCACTCACTGAAGTCATCAATAGGTTGGTTTTGGGGTCATTACTGACCTTTCAGAACAGAAAACAATAAGCAGAAAAGCTTGAACTACATAAAAGTGAAAAGAGGATTTACTATGTTTTGGACCTGACAAAAGCAAATGTAACTGTTGGAGTTAAGAAATTAAGCTTAGGATGCAGATGAATCAAGAAGAGCTGAAAATAAATTGTCCTTTTCTATTTACAATATTTACCCTGAGAACTAAATATATAACCTCCAGGTAAATGCCAATAAATCTAGCTGCATCTGAATAGATCCAAAAGAATAATAAATTGCTGGAGTGGAGGAATCTCTCCCCTAAACCTAGCACTGATCTGGTTCGTGTTGCCTTTACTATATGCAGAATACATATATAATGGTTTTCTTCCAAGTTCATATTCATTAAAAGGCATTTGCTGAATTATGCCACCCTCCAGTTTTCAGAACAGGCTGAAGCATGTCTCAGACTTGTTTCACATGACCCTTAGTTTAATAGTTTTTCACAACTAGACCTTCATTTTCTTCATCTTACTTGCTAAAGTTCAGGTGCTGTTCTGCCGAGTGTGAAGATTAATGAGCCTAGATTTCTTTAAGCTTTCATTTAACATAACAGTTTATCAGCACAATTTCCCTCGCTACAGTGAAAAGCTAATCTGATTTGAGTTTTCTTGCCTTGTATTACTTTAACTGGAGATTCCTTTCTGCAATGTGCTGCTGTGTTGGTGGTGAAAGTAGCTTTTGCATGAGATATAGATAGTGTACCTTGAATACTGAGGATTAAAACTTTCATATGTGTCTTCTATATAAGGAAAGATTCTGGACTTCAGCTAGAGTCATAGCATCCTGTCTGTATTTTAAATGCAGATCTAAGCTTGTATTTTGCTCAGCATATTAATTAAGCATATCAAAATAAGTAAAAATTAAGCCATGTCATTTTAGTTTTAATATGGAATTAATTAATCCAACCCAGCAAGATACTTAGGTATGTCTACTTAAGGCAAAGGACTTTCAGTGTTTGAATGGTACTTTTGCCCTTCAAGAAGTAAATGATGTGATTGAAATTAGTTCCATACTATGATCTTCTGACACTACTTGATACAACTTATTAAAGAAAGGAAGACTTTCACTTTTAGCACAGGTAAGAGGTAAAATCTGGTCATATGTTCTACACAGGCAGTCATGTAGATGTGTCCTGTCTAGATAAGCATCTCTGAATGGAAGAGCTATATGTGTAGATATCATGTCATTTATGTAAAAGGCTGATTCCTGTCTCTTTGGATCTGAGGTAAGAATACACATCTATGTTCGCCATCTCACAGGTATAGAGGGAAAGAAAGTCCCATTTGATAAAGCCTTTGAGTGTCTTTCAGATGAAAGTTTCTGTTAAGAAGTACATGATTATTGAGCTGGTTGGACAGATCTGAAGATTTTCCAGCAACACTTAGTATATTTTCCATAGCATTCATATATTTTGCACTTGGTTATTTTGCTGCTGTTAACATCAGCAAAATCATCTAAGTGTTCAGTCACAAACACTCAGAAAAAGCAGTCCTCACTTGACTGACACAAAAAAACAAAACAAAAAAAAAAGCCAATCTCAGTTACACAGTCACAAATACTTGAAACATTACTAGAAAGAGTAATAGAAAGTGAAACACTGAAACTTTCATGTGTGAGCAAACCACAGGAAGCAGTTCAGTTCACATGTTGGGTGCCAGGTTTCAAATAGCAACTAGAGATTAGGGGACACTTACACAAAATAATGATGTCAACTGATTTTTTCTATTCATGTTTAGAATAGGAAAAGAAAAAAAATAACTCACAATGTTATTTCAATGAATACTACATGATCAATTGTCTATCTGATCCATTACCAGCTAAGTAAAACCAAAAACTAAGTGGGGTTGTTTTTATTTTTTTTTCACCCTGAGAAAAATAAATGAGAATGTATCAAAATAGAGAAGGTCAGGAGGAAGCAGAAAAACTTATAACAGTCTTAACAAAGCCTGAGTCTAATAGCAAAGGATAAGTAAGGACATGATTATCTCTCTTGCGGTCTTTTACAATAATGAGCACATTGTTCTAATCAAATATAAAGAAATGAATATTTAATTACAACATGTTTAGAATATGCACATGCTAACAATGAGCTTTATTATTAGGTGGAAAATGTGTGCTTTATGATGATCTTCACCATAGTAATAGGATTCTTTCAAGTGGCTGGCACATGTAAATGATGAATTTATTAACTGCCTTAATGTCATTTCACTAGCCTATGTTTTCTTCTTTTTTTTTTTTTTTATTCTTTTAGATGTGCAGAAAGATTTTTTTAAAAAAGGAACAGTATTTTTCTACAGTATTTTTTTCCTCCTTGCTTTAAAAATAAATGTTTTTTTAAATTGTACCTAAGGGTACAGAAAGGTAGCCAGCCAAACCTTCTCGTAGGAGACAATACAGTACTAGCCATGGGAATGAGGCTGGAACAGATCTTTTTCTCATCTAGCACACACCTATATGTCAACCCCAAGGCTTGAAGGTAAATCCCCAAGGAAATCTCATTCAGAACATGCATAGTGGATCAGATCCTAAACTGTCAGTTATTATGTCTGATGAGTCACACCTCCTTTTATACTGGTTTTGAATCTGTTGGGAGCAGATAACAAGCAGTACAAAGTTGATATGGTCATTCTACAAGTTTTCTGGCTCAAAATGTGTTTGCTCATGCACAGGATTTTGGTGAAAAGAATGCGCGCACAGATGTGTTTATTTTCAGTCTCAGAAGGCTAATAAAATGCACATCCCTCACATGGAGGTACTGAGTGAATAAACACAGTAATGTTTGCCAAGTGCTCCAAGAAGCTTTCTCAAATGATTATTAAAGCAAATAACCCCAGCTTCAAAGCATCTGTACCATCAGAGCAACACCTGTCAGCACACTGGTGAAGATGAGGGCTGTTAGATGACCGTTCCAGTCCCTAATCTGATTGCTGAGTCTCATATTTCTTCTTAAGGTTTAGTCCTGTTCCCCTGTAGACTAGAGAAAGGCTTTGTGTCTTTGAAATAGACACAACTGCTTGCTCCCTGGAAGAGGATGCCAGCCTGAGGGATTACTGATTTTAATTCATCTTCTTTCTTGTTGGTTTTCATACAGGGAACACAGGGCATATTCGATGGATGGGATGGCAATACTTATTCTGGCTGTCCTCTTCTTCAGGAGTAGATTAGGAAACTACGTTCCAGTGTTCTGGAGACAGCACTCCTAGGCTTCTCAAATGATCCCAGCACCTGGCTGAAACCTTTGGCATTTGTTCTTGAGGTATTTTTTGTCTCCAGCAGATGGAAGCAACTCCCTGTTTGCAGAATTGTCAAGAGTCTGCTCCCTGCTGAGGGTGTTCTGAAATGAAGGATTTGCTTTGAGCTTGAAGCAGCTAGATAAGCTCCAACTTTTGTTTAAAAAAAACCCCATACTGTAAAAAAGGTATTTTCAGATCATTGGTAGCAAAATAGCATTTTTTTGTTTAGAATTTTACTTTTTTCCTGTTGACCTCTCAGTTTGAAGAGCAGTTTTACTCTGACAAAGTTCTGCAAAGATTTCTTAGAAAAACCCAAATATTTGTTTTATTTTTAGATCTGTCTTCCGTAACTATGAGATCTGCCTTCATAGGTTTTATTAGGAAATGTGGGGTTTTTTAAGATTATATGTATGAATGCAAGTTCTTCTCAGACTCCCTGCTAGCATTTAAATTTCTTACCATATGTTGACCGTATAGAAATGTTTTAGCAATACAGAAATACAATAAAGGCCTAAAAAGCTCGCTGGAGATAAGTAAATTACCTTATATGTCATCTGAAGCAGAAGGTATCCTATTACAGGAAAAGCTCTAGTGTTCTAGTGTCCCTCTTAACAGTTAAAAAAAGAAAATAAAAATACTTATTTTTTGCGTTGTTAGAATGAAGGATACTTATTTTTTGCTTTGTTAGAATGCTGATGTAGTTATTTGCTGCTTTTGTGGGGGGGGTGATAATGAGTGGAGGATTAAGCTATTATAGTAATGTAAGATGATAATTAACATTGACATAGACTTATTAAGCTTCATTAAGAAATACCCTTTAATGTATTTATTAACTAAACCAGTGTGTTAAGAATTAGCAGATAAAATAAAAGGCATGTTTTTACAGGGAAGTTTCTTGATTCTGCCAGGCTGCATTAAAAGAAATAGGGTAAACTGCTCAGATTTAATCAAGGGAGAACGTTAAATCTTGATTTCTGTAAACTTGCGAATCTGACAGTTCTAGCTTCATTTGTGTCATAACATAGTTGGCTTGTATCCTGCTTTTCCTCTTGGAAGGGCTCCTGTGCTGAAAAATAGATCCTGTGATACACCACTTCCACCCCTTAGCTGGCTCACTGAGTTTGTTGTGGAGTTATGTGACCATGTGGTATCAGTGTGGGATATGCAGTGTCACAGTGGGAAGAGGGGAAGAAAAGCATGTACAGAATGGGGCATAAAACACAGAAACCACAACTCACAGATGTCACAGCAGCAACTAAGAAAAAGCTTGATGTAGAACTGAGCTGAGGTGAAATGTTTTGATATTTAAAAGAGAAAATACAGGGAAGAGTCTCACCTATATGATGATCCTGGCAATTCTGGCCCAATTCTGTCCACAGTTCATGGTAAGAAAATGAATGCCAAAGTATTGTAACTTCATCAGAGAAAAAAAAAACCAAAACAACCCAGCCTATTTGACTTAAAGTCAAATCTTCCCAGTTGCAGCAGTGGCTTTACAGTCAGATATTCTCAGTCCAGCTGAGCTGCAAATGAGGAACTTAAATAACAGGCAGATGTTGTAAAGGGCTCAGCTAACAGCAGCTTCAATTTGTGATGAGTATGGCCACATTTACAGTAAGGGACCGGCTGCCTAGACACAGACATTTAGTGTCATTCAAGATCACCTCAGGAATCTGAAGTTGCCCCACACGGCTAGCTGATATGACATAGCCTCATATGCAATGGGGTGGTGGCTACGGACACTCCTGCGGCAGAGAGAGGCACTTCAAATGGATCAGACACCAATAGCAAAGCAACTGAACTAAGGATCCTTAAAATAATTCATCTCAGCTGAATTAATTTACCACCTACATGCATTTATGAAATAATACCTGAGGTGTCCGTTTCTTATTTATTGCAGTTTATCTAGAAGAGCAATGTCATTTTCAGTTCAGAATTATGTTTTCAGCTTTGGTCATGAGACAAACTTATCACTTGGAAGCCTGTCAAGTAAAAGCAGCTTTTTGGGCATGACTAGGAAACAAATTAATGTTAGCATTACAGTTCAGAAGTAGCTTCTTGAAGAAAGCAAAGAAGAAAGAGCAATTCATAAATTTCAACTCTGCAATGAGAACTGAAAATAACTGATACTCCCAAATCCAAGAGAGGTCATAAATAATCTCTAATTCTTTTTTTTTTTCTCATATCTTTTGCTGAGGTAAAATCTTACAAGATAATCCTCAACTTTTTTTCCTGCAAACCATCAATGGGCGTGGATGACCAAAAAGGTGCAACTGCTCAGGAACTGAACTGGGCTCAGTTTCATCTGGATGTGAGCGAGAGACTGAATTATCTTATCATCAACATACATTTCTTCCAGTCCTTCCCATCTGTCTATCTAGACCTCCTGAACTTCCGTTTTATTAGTGTGAAAGTCATTCATAGGTAGGGGTTTTTTTTAAGTATCGAGGACAAAAGAGTATGTAATACTTTTTGCATATGATCTTCATTTATTCTAAGCACAGACAAAGCATCAGTAAGAACAGTGATAAACCAGTATGATTTTTCAGTGGCAGAGGACACTTCGTAATGAACCTGTGCAGAGGGCCATGAGTTCTGCTTAGCTTTTAATCCTAATAAAATTAAGATCTTGCCAACTTCCCCAGGAAATCTCCAAATACACCATTTTCACAGCACTCCAGGAAAACCTACTGGTTTAGAGAAATAAGTTTTACAGATTTACAGGATTTACAGAAATATGTTTTACAGACTGGCCAAGTAGTTTCACTACTTTTACTTTGTATAAAAGTCTGGCAAAGCTCACCAGCATCCTAAAAGCTGAATTTGCTTTGCAGATGCTGTATGTACTTTAAGATATGCCATTGTTTACCATGACATGCTTGCAAATATAGTCCCAAAATATTTGGGTTAATATTAATTACATTTCCATATTTTTTGAGAATGTAACTCAGTTTAAAACAGTTTTTGTTTAAAATATTTAATAAGCGATAAAAATGCAATTTAGGATTTGCATTTTCTGGTCTGTCAATATTTTTTGTTACAATTTGGATTAACTCCAGGAAAAATCCAAAGGCATTCTCTACATAAATTACATAGTTTTGCTTTAGTGATAACATAAGAAAGTTTGCTGGGAAGTAAACAAAAACCCACAGACATTTATAGGCAGGGAAAGTGGGAACAGAGAAGAATCAAGTGTCTAAACTGGGCCACACTGCATGTAAAATTGGACATGGCCTTTTCCAGCAACATCAGTAGGAAAGGGAGAGTGTGGAGGAGGAGAGGTACAACCTAGAGGGATCTTTAGGATTTTTAAAATAGTTCCCTTTGCTCTGAGAAGGGTCTGATTTTTCTTAGCTGTTTATAAGAGAGATATGTACATTAAGATATATGTATTTGCATTACCTGTCATACCACCATCAATGTCTTTGTTTTGGCTGCCTTCACCATTGAATGAGCAGAAGATGTGGCAACAGCCCTATGCCATTGCTATACAAGTGTGGGCCCATTTCTCCATCTGCCCTGCCTAACAGATTGTTCAAGGCATGTATGGCAAAACCGTGGTACTGTGCCTGAGCCAAGGACAGAAGCTGGCAACCCTTCATCAGGGCAAGTGCATGACCCTGCTACGAAAGAAAGCTGTCTGTGAAGAGGAGATGTGTGAGACATACAGGTGGAAGCCAGTCTGCCCTTAGCTGGCATAGAGCTATCTATGTGGGCAGGGCTGGCAGGAAAGAAGTCACAAACAGGAAGGGATATGTATTGTCTTCTACAGTATTATGCCAAGAGTGTTGTGCCTGCCTGTCCCCAGAAAAACACATGCAGGTAAATGACAGAATTCACCTTTTAGAAGTGGAGACCTAGGCTATATTCTGGCACTGAGGTTAAGTATAGAGAGTCCAGCTGCATGCAGTGGAACAGCCGCTTCCCATTGCACCGACAAAATCCCATCTGGGTCTGTTGGGAAAGCAAAGCCTCTCTCCCAGTGCAAAATAGCATGAGCAAGCTAAGCTGCAACTGCACAGATGAGAGATCTTTGGCCCTAAATCACTGTGCTCGCATATTATATTCAGACATACCGGGAGCATTTTCACTTAACACCTTATTTCAACTACCAAAGCCAAGCTCATCAAATCCTTGATATAAAGAAACTTTGCATGTTTACCCTGTGTCCCCACAACTTTTCTGGCAGGAAATCAAGAGTCATTTGAAGAAATGTCTTTATTGAGTGGTCACATATCACACAATTGGGATTTAGTGCTTCCCATCCCAAAACTGTTGGAAGGCCACAGCTTTCCACATGGCACTCCAACACAATTCAGACAGCTACTCCTTTCAGTACAGGATTAGCAATGTCTAACTTGATATTGAATTTATCATGTAAATGACTCTTAGAAACTGCAAGCAGCTCATTATGGAGAATGTATCATATTAACAAAGGTCATGTTAGAAACTTGCACAACTAACTAATCCCCGTCATATGTACTGTACATCAATATGTGATAAGCTCAGTATTGTTTGTTCACCAAACCCCCAGGCTATGCACATTGNGGAGCCTTCATCCCTGCGACCACCAGGAGGCACAGGAAGGCAGAGAACTACACACTAGCAACAAAACTGCGCAGATGCAGAGTACACCACTAAGACACCGCCTATACCGGAAGAAGAGTATAAAACCAGAGACTTTCGGGAACTGGGTGCGCGCCGTCGGCAGAGTAGTGAGACTCCCGGGCCACCCAGCGCTGTTTTGCTTGTTGCCGCTTCTAAATAAATCAATTTAATTGGCCGCCCCGTCTCCTCGCATCAATTTGTGACACTAACTTATAACAAATATGCCCAGAGACTGGTGAGCAGTATTTTCCAATTAAGTGAAACAGTTTGATCTTCTGAGCTACAAATAAACTCCCACGGCCACTCAGAGGTACTGACTTTCATTGCAATACAATGCCTCAGAACTCAGGCACACAGGGTGAAACTTTATACACTTCTACCTCAGAAATGAGCATCCTCAAATTTCTGCAGTGTTGAGAGAGTTGCACCCACTGGAACAGAGTGTACCACAAACAAACACAGCCTGGATACTATGTCTTTTTGTGGCATTGCATTCACCTGTGATAAACCATTTTAAGTCATGCAAACACTGAGAAGAGGAGGATTTTTTATGGCAATAATGAGAAAAATTAATAATCCATAAGGCTTTTAAAACTATTTTTTCTTTTCCAGTTAAAAAACTTAAATGATTTACTGGCTGTTTTTAGATTCCTATGTAGAGTCTCAGTGAGAAGACCTGCTTTCAAAAGAGGGCTGAATTCAGTGGAAGCCAGCATTGCGGCACGTACAGTTACTTACGTGCTGCTAGGCTTTGCTTCCTTGTCTCAGAAGTGCTGTGCCAGTTGTCTGGGACAGATTACTTGGTTTAGATAGCATCATCATCTTGGACTGGCCCCTGGCTACAGACATAATTATACCATTAACATCAGATTCTAGGGTTTTAAAGGCACTGCAAGTCCTATTAGAGACAGGTTTTTGAAAAACAAAACAAACTTAAGGTGGGACACCTTAAGTAAGATACCGAGAGATGGGTGGCTCTACTTTGTGTTGATATAATTTGGGATATATTTTCAAACAAGCACTACTTTTACTCTTACAAGCATATTCTGGTAAAAAAAACCCAACAACTTGGCTTGCTGTTAGGGTCAACGAACAGAGCAAATTGTAAATGTCAACAAAGCCATCTTAGAAAGATGCAATGCGTGTGTGGGGAGGACTGTGTTGGTTTTTTTTTAAGCACAAATATCCTCACCTATAACTCATAAATGGTTAAGCAGCTCTGGCTGAAAATGGAAGAAAGATGGAAAATTATCAGCTTTGCTTGGAAAGAAAAAAACAAGGCATTGTAGCCTGAGTGGGGGAATGTGTCAAAAAATTCAAGCACTGAAAAAAACATCAGCTGACCTTTTTTTTTTGCAATGTTACACATTTCAAAGGGGATCCTAACACAGTAATGTATCTTCAATGACGGGGCTGGAAACCTCCTCCTTCTATAAAACAGACATATGTGTGTGATATGGAACATGGTGACCTATTCTCAACAACTCTGTGACCTTCTACCACTCTTTCAAAGATAAACATAAAGAGAAGCATGTAAAGAGCAGAAATTAATGAAGCACAGCACACTGATGGTAATTTACAGGCAGTCAACTTGCTTTTCTGCTTTTCCTATAGTTCTGCTTTGCAGCTTGTGCTTTGACCCAAATATCTGTATCTTTTGCTTTCATAATAAGGCTCCAATTTCTGTTACCCACGTCAGAAATAGTAGAACAAAGCGTCTAAGAGCTAGGGGAAAAGAGAAGTGGCGGAAAACCCCATGAGGGCTGAGGAACAGTCTTGTCCTGTGTTCTCTCCTTTTTATGCTTTTTTTTGCATTTGTGTATCTTACTGTTCTTTGCAGGATAGCAGGCATGGTCCAGCAAACATAAGCAAAAATACTCTCCCTTGCTCTGGCATGCAGATTATCAAAAATCTTTACAGGAGGATGCGCATTGTTAGTCTGAGAATAATCAAATCCATTCTGTTGTACCTTCTTCATGATTAGTAATGCTTGACTAAGAAGGGAAGCAGAATTATAAATCAAGACGGTACTTACCTGGTACTCAAGTGCAATGGTTGTGCTTGTGGTTTGGTACAATAATCCCACTAGGTACAGCTCATCTAATTCAATCTTTGAAATGTGCTAACAAGACAGAAAGGATTGTTTGTTGCTGCTCTTTCCATGACTCTCTTTTATTGTATCCAGTGACAATGAAAAAGTGAAAGCTGATGTGAAATGATAATTTCAGCAAGAGGAATCAAATGAAAATCAGGATACCAGTCAGCATTTTTGCTGCATGTTGTGGACATGCCTTTATTTATCATAGCAGGTGACAGTCTTTCAGTCCATTAGTGACTGTGTGGTAGTTTTATTTGCTATTGCTCATAATTTTAAGAAAGCACTTCATTCTGACACCAAGTAGACAGACAGTTTTTGAAAAAGAGAATTCATGATGCTTTAATTAACAAAGGATGTTGTCTTCTAAGGTCGAAAAAAATAATGGTCCTTCACAGTGGGAACAAAAAACATTAGCAATACCTAAGAATTCTTTAGTAGAGGCCACCTCTGTGCTCTTTAAATAGTCTTACACATCTGATGGCTGGAATAATTTACTTTTTCAGCATCTAGTTATATCCAAAGGCGCCAAATAGATGTAGTGTACAGTCAAACTCTTTTTAGAACTAAAATCAATAGCCCATGAAGAAGACCTGCCTACTAAATGAGGTACAAATGACTGTACCTTTTCCTCATTATACTGTAGCTTGCAACCTTCTCATTCACAATATTCCTACAGGAAGGAAAACAAATTACACCAGGAAAACAATGTGCTGGGCTGTCCTGTCTGATGCTTATTTGATATAGTCATCACTCTTGTGGTTAGCTCCAAGAGGAGCTGAAGAATTTTGCTCTGAGGCAGAGGAATCTGCTAGCCTATTAGCAATACCAGTATGATGTTCTTTGCCTTTCCCATAATCCATGAGCTTTCATTTTACAAATACTAGGAGTTAATCCTTTGCTGATCTGCCAGTTGCGCAGGTGTTGTCTTGACTTCTGGTACTTTAACCTGATACTTCACCTCTGTAGGTCCTTACAGGTGTGGTTTTCCATCAAGACAGAGACTGTGGCTACAAGAAAGGGGACAGAGGCTTGGAATTTCTTTCCCACACTCTTCCCTTGAGTTAAAGAGAAAAACCTCAATGTATTGGCTCACTCAGAATCTCCAAACCTATTTGCACTTTCAAGATTGAAGCCCCTAGTTTTTCTTAATTTGTAACTGCCACAGGGTGTCAGAGAGAAGGAGGTGTATATCACTGATTCAGAACACTGCAGTCATGGGTAGATTACAAATAAAGAGCGAAGTCTGAAATATTCTTTTTACCCCAGCCAGTCTACAGAATAATGCATTTTCTTTCTTGAATAAAAAACTGGTGGCATTTTTTTTGTCATTTCAGCATTCAGAATGAATTACTGCCACCCACTACTTAGCCACCACTTTCACAGAATCACAGAATCTCCTAGATTGGAAAAGACCTGTAAGATCATCTACTCCAACCATTAAGGCACTGACAAGCCCACCACTAAACCATGTCCCTAAGCACTATATCTACATCACCCTTAAATACCTTCAGGGACGGGGACTCCACCACTGCCCTGGGTAACACGTTCCAATGCCTGATGACCCTTTCAGTAAAGAAATTCTTCCTAATATCCAATCTAAACTTCCCTTGGTGCAACTTGAAGCCATTTCCTCTTGTTCTGTCACCTGTTAGACAGAACAGGTTGACTCCCACCTCGCTGCAACCTCCTTTCAGATAGTTGTAGAGAGTGATAAGGTCTCCCCTGAGCATCCTTTTCTCCAGGATAAGCAACCCCAGTTTCCTCGGCAGCTCCTCATAAGACATTTACTCCAGACCCCTCACCAGCTTCATTGCCCTTCTTTGGACATGCTCCAGTGCCTCAATGTCTTTCTTGTGGTGAGGGGCACAAAACTGGACACAATACTCAAGATGTGGCCTCACCAGTGCCGAGCACAGGGGTAAAATTACCTCCCTAGTCCTACTGGCTACACTATTCCTGATACAGGCCAGGATACCATTGGCCTTCTTGGCCACCTGGGCACACTGCTGGCTCATGTTCAGCCAGCTATCAATCAACACCCCCAGGTCCCTCTCTGCTGAGCAGGTTTCCAGCCTCTCCTCCCCAAGCCTGAAGCGTTGTTGTGGGTTGTTGTGGCCAAAGTGTGAGACCCGGCATTTGGCCTTATTGAAACTCATACAGTTTGCCTTGGCCCATTGACCTAGTCTGTCTAAATCCCTCTGCAGAGCCTCCCTACCCTCAGGCAGATCAACACTTCTACCCACGTTGTCTAAAATCCGGCATGAGATGAAGAAACCAGATTATAGAATTAAGTGGTAGAACAGAATGAAGATGACACAGTCAGCCTGAATAGCAATAAACAGACTTGATCTCATTTACAAGGGACGGTGTATGTCTTCCCACCATACCTTGTGCAAAGTCGAGATATTTGTTACTTTCTCCCATATTCATGTGTATGTTGTTGTCCCTAATTTGCTGGAAAGACATTTTCAAATACCCTTGTGCTACTGCCATGAACAGGAACTTCAGCACTGGTGAGACACTGTTCAGGAGCCGTCCTGTCCTGTACAGTCCTGTTGTTTTTATGGTCATCTCTAACTATAATCTCTTGGGTATTGTTTATACTGCAAACAAACCAAAACAAATCAAGCCAGATGGAGTACGGTCATTTCCTCAGCCTCCACTTGTAACATGCACAGCATCTCCAATGGGTAGGCATCACGGCCCTTGTGGTAGTATCCCACTTCTGGGTGATGCTCCCAGCACTGATTTGTTGGGTAAAAGTATGTGTTCTGTCAGACTAATCCTCTTGCAGTTTTTTTAATGAAGAATTTGATTTGACTTCATTTTTAAAGAGAAAGCTCCACCCAGGATATCAACGCTGCATGGAAAGATGGGGTCTCTGAACAGTCTTCAAGAAAGCACATCTGAGGATGAATAAAGTTTGATATAGTCTCTGGTCTTGATGACTGTACCTTCTGCCATCTTCTGTGTCATGTCTTTCATGTAACCTACTTATAGTGACCTCCATGGCGCTCTTCCCACAACTGGTTGAATCAAGCCAGGCACCTCAAGCAGATAGCAAACCTGTAGGCAACCTGTCCCCTAAACCTGAGGTACTGCAACACATTTGCATTTGCCTGTAGATCTATGCCACATAGTGCTTGAGAAAACGATCCACTGACAGTGTGACTCAGCCATGTCACTGAAGCAGAAAAAGGTCCATCTGAGAAAAAGTCCAGGCTTCAATTTATGCCCATGGCTGGTAACCAAAGACCATATTCCCAGACTAGGTTTTTACTGCAATTGCAATGGGAGAAAAATACATAAAACAACACTATAACCATTGCCTTTTTCTTTACCTACATCTCAGGCTCAGAGCTTGAAGTTAAATGGAAAGTTTTCTTCCTTTGTAACAGAGTTTTAACTGCAAGGTTTCTGTCTGCCTTTTAATTCCAATTTCACAGTTGAAGTTGTAGATTGGTGCCCTTGGTGCCCTTTGCTAGATGTTCTAGCAACTGCTTGGAAGAGGCAGAAACCTGCTGGTCTGCATAGCTTTTCTTTCTGAGCCTTCAAAGGAGGCCTTTCCCAACTTTGAAGTCAATCTTTCGCTGTAGTCATTACTATGGGAAATGGACAGAAACATTGCCTCAGATGCAACATGTTGCACCAATAACGCTGCTCCTTGCAGAATGGGTTGGGTCAAGTCGGGGAGGGGGCAGGCGGTAGACTGTGAAGCACCACAGCTGGTGCCAATGTCTGTATTTCATGAATGCAGACGTTAGGCTAATTTAAGGTATATTCACGTTATGAAAGCCCAGAGTGCCTTTCCCAGTTTTATCAGAAGAGGATCAACTCCAGGGTATTTTGCTTCAGTGTTCGACACAATAAGATGTAGGGCTGAAAAAATGTGCTGCAATCCTGTGTACAGTTTACCAAGGCCTCTTAATCTGTCTTGTGGAGTTCATCTGATTCCTACCTGTCTCTGGTTAGCCTTGTCACTGTTTACCCACTCACTCTCCAAAAGATCCAGAAAGATGTTTGCTCCAAATAATATACTGATACAACATAGGATGTTTTCCTAGGTGCAGGATAGCTTAGGAGCTAGTACAGCTGCTCCTTCCATGTGCTCATTTTCTGCAAGAATTAACCAGATTTTTGTGATGCCAAAGATGAAGCATATCTGAAACTCTGGTATCTTGTAGAGTAACCTTGCACTGGATACCTGCCTATCCCTGGCACCTCTGCCTCCCCCCAAAGATAATTAGAGAAAACAAGAGAACAAATTGAGATGAAGACTCCAGTGGATTGAAAGAAAGACCTAGATCTTATGTCATAAAATCATAGCATCATAGAATATCTCAAGTTGGAAGTGACCCATAAGAAGTCGAACTCCCTGCTCCTCACAGGACTACCTAAAATTAAACTGTATGACTAAGAGCGTTATCAGACGCTCCTTGAACTCTGGACAGGCTTGGTACCACGACCACTTCCCTGGGGAGCCTGTTCCAGTGACTGACCACCCTCTCAGTGAAGAACCTTTTCCCAATGTCCAATCTGAACTTCCCCTGACACAGCCTTCATTCCATTTCCTCATGTCCTGTTGCTGGTCACCAGAGAGAAGAGTTCAGCACCTCCCCCTTGAAGTTGTAGATTGTGATGCGGTCACCCCTCAGCCTTGCCTTCTCTATATACATAAGGACATTAGCTGTACTAAAGTCTGATTAAGTCACAGGCCTAAATTTTCCTTTACCTGTCATGAGAAGAAAAAAATGATCAAACAATTCCCTACATGGTCATTACCAGATTCTTGCTCTAGTAATGAATGGAGCCAGCTCACTGTGCTGGATGGACTGTTGAGAGCTTGCAGGTCAGCTGAGTATATATTTGGAAAGAATACTGAGAACTTGCAGGTGTTATTCAGAAGTTGTGGCTGGCTGCTCACTGCTGGGCACAAGAAATAACAGGATCCCACAAATTGCAGAAAACCTCTGAACTTGCTAGGATCACAGAACCAACCCTAAGCCAGTATACCTTGTTTTGTGGGCACTTGAGAGCTGCTGGGCAGTGCAGGAATGAAATTAGAGGATACACAGATTTTGAGAACCAAAAGGAACCTCCAGCCCATCCTTCTAGGTACACAAGTCTTAGCTTAGGGCTCTGGTCAATCAAGTTGTTGAGCTCTTACATGTTGATATTGCTTTTAACACAGTAAAGGCCGGAATCAGGGTTTCACCTGTGGGTCTTGCCCTGCCTCCATATTACTGCTTTTGCTCTTGAAAGTGGAAAGAATTAATCTTATCAAAGCCAATGGGAATTTAACCCCAGTAAAGCATTCAGTCTTATAGCGAATAGACATTTAACAAGCATGGTAACCTGCTGTGATCTTTCTTTTAACTACAGAGATGTGTATTTTCAGCTTTAACTGTGATCCTGGGGAGTTCTGTGGGATATTTCCTTGTTTCTCCTTTATTCTAAAGTCAATTTGGGTTTTGAAATATGACAATAATTCAAATGAATAATAATAATGTCAAGAATATTATTCTGTTTCTTTCATTTAGTATTGAGCTATAATCTTTAAAATTAGTGAGATTTTGAAATTCAGTGCTGCTCAGGAGTTTGTTTTAAAGAAATGGCTTTTCCAGTTTTTTTCCCTTACCGTTATTAGAATTTTTCCTGACAAGTGGAACTTGTTAACATTAATGTCTTGTTTGACTTTTACACCATGCTAAGCCCTCTGACAGCTTCATCAAAAACTGATGTCTACATGGTTACCAAAATCAGTCATCCAGCTAAGTAGTTTTTATTTGTCTGTGCATGCACTGACAGGAGCTTAACCCTTTGGAATCCACACCCCACCCAGTGATTCACTATATGAAGTTCAAGCTAGTGCAGAAATGGGGCTCCTGGGCAGAATGCAGCCCTCTTATCTCTGAAGACTGTTCTGTGAATGTTCTCCCAGGAGCATCCACACCCGTTTGGGCAGACGTCACGCAGGTTATCAATAAGAACAGAACTTCTGCCTATCTTGAGAAACAAAGACAGGTAGGTGAACTAAATTATTTGTATTTCTTGAGCTGACCAATGAGTCTATGAGCTACTGTTGCCTTCTGGTTTGGGTTTGTTTTTTTTTTTGGGGCTGTCTTGAAAATATACATGGTTGTGTACTTACTACTTGCTGAGCTTTTTAGAGCTATTTGTTCAGTGGATTCAATCAACCTTTGTTAAGCAATGATTCCTTCCAGAGTAGCGATGAAGTGTCTTATTCTGGTGCTTATCGTTTCCAGCATCCACCCAGGACAACTTTATACAGATATGAATTTAGCCTTTTAAGCCACTTTAAAGCAGCAATTTGATCCTAAATAGAAGTGCCATAGAGCATCATAGGATTCAGAAGTCCTTTATCTAGAGAAGGGATAGTTCATGAAATCCAGATTTTGGGACAGCTGTGATACACCAGGGATTGTCTTAAGGATATCCAAAGTAAAAAATACAAGCTGCTAAAAGCTCAGAGTTTATACTGACTATGCACAAGGTGCCACAGAAACTAACAAAATGCACTTATTCCCAGGGTCACACCTGTTACAGTGACAGCTTTTTTTAGGTGTTAACTCATTTCCTTTCAGCTGATCCAATACTGAACTTTGGTTTTAATTTTGACTGCATTATATCTCTACAATTAAAATCAGTCAAAACCTTTAGAAAAGAATTGGCTTTCCATTAAAAAAAATATAAATTCATTAAAGTACTTAAAGTTCTCCAAAATTTTTCTCATTTTTCAGGAAAATCTTCTCAACATGGAGATTTGATGAAAATAGTCAAATTAGTCAAAGTAGCTTCTTCCAATGAAATCTGGTTTAGAGGAAAATTTCGCCTATATTTCTTAGCAATTTCCTCAATGAGATCATTCTGCACTCAAACCTCACTTGAAAAATCTTCCTAAAGAAACCAAGCCATGAACTGCAAAGCTGTTGCTTTATGTTCTTTTTTTTACATGTACCTTGTTTTTGCACTATTTTTTCCAATAGCTTTTGGCAAATGTTTTTTGAATCTTTTAATATTTTAAAATTACCCTTGAAGATGATATATTGAAAAGCAAGCTGTCTAGCAGTTTCCTTTTCCTGTGGTATATTTGTTTGTTGTTCAAATTCCAATTCAGAGAGCACCAAGTTCCTCTTAATTGGTGGTCAATGGACAGATCTGATCTCAAATCAAGTTTGCCTACTGATACTGTAAAGCCATGCAGGGTATATTGTCTATTAAGCTCCAAATCTTTTGGAGAAAAATACATTCAAATATTCCTGTTTAACAAATCAGCTGGCTTGATCCAGCTTGTTACTTGGTTTACTGTTTGTGCACTTAAGGACAAGCTAAAGAAATCACTGTCCTTGCCTTTTCGGAAGCGGTATTTTAATATGTATTTACATTTCTCAAAAATCCTTTCTTAGGAATTCACATGAAGAACATTCTCTCCAAATTCCTATTTTAAAATTATTTTCAAAGGCAGAGCAGAAAATATATGCACACACAAACATGTAGCTATCCCACACCTTTTAAACCTTGTAAAAGCTGGAATACATGACAAGCAACATCTCTTCATTCTGTGTCACTTCTACAAAAAATTGCACTTTGGTTCTCTCCAGCTATCTGCTGAGAAGTCAGCAGACATGCTGTGTTTTAATTGGCCTCAAGGCTTCTGTAAGTTGTCCTCAGTTGAAAAAGCGTGTCATTTTAGTTCATCTTGCAGCAACATGTGCTGATGTAATCGGTCTTGAAGGCAGTCTAGAGTATTCAGGTCATGCGATGAGCGGAGGAAGACAAGACATCGATTCAATGTGAATGATAAGCAAGCTTCACTTTATTGACAACACACAGCT
>VZSZ01008648.1:639200-735895 GCA_013398815.1 Ibidorhyncha struthersii | reverse complement strand
GTGGTGCCCATTGATAGGACGAGGGGTAATGGGCACAAGATGGAACTTCCTATGTTCAAGCTTAACATGAGGAGGAACTTCTTTACTTTGAGGGTAGTGGAGCACTGGAACAGGCTGCCCAGAGAGGTTGTGGAGTCTCCCACTCTGGAGACATTCAAAACCCGCCTGGATGCTGTCCTGTGCAACCTGTTGTAGGTGACCCTGCTCTGGTGGGGGGGTTGGACTAGATGATCTCCATAGGTCCCTTCCAACCCTGACTATTCTGTGATTCTGTGAATGCCAGGACACCTGGGTTCTCTTTCCAGGATCCCTTTATCTTCTTGGGTGACCTTGGAAACAGGATGTCACCTCTCCAATTGTCAGAAGGTAAAAAACAAGCCTAACTTGCATTATGTGAAAGCACCTCTGAGCCTCAAGTCTGAAGAACTTTGAAGTGTCAGCAAGGCAGCTCTATTATACCAGCCCTGGTGAAACTGAAAGCTGTTACCAAAAAGCTTAGAGGTCTGTCCTTGCCTGAGGGGACCTAACACCACTTTCACACCCTCTTGCTTCGAGGCAGCTTCCCTCTTTCCCGCCCCTTTGCCAAGAAGTAGGACAAAACAGACTTAGATTAGCTACAAGTCCGATGCACACCAGCAAGGAAATCCCTTCAGTGGCACTGGATGCTGGGCAAGTTTATATCCATAGGCCCCCCCCAATGCAAGAGTGGTACAGTGGTACAGAGGGGTTAGCACATGAGCTGCAATGCTAACCTACGCCTAATACACTGAGCTGCTTGTTCAGTTCATGTGGTGACAGTCATGAAAGAAGCCAGAGAGCCCCAGGCAACTGAGACTGGTGACAGAACAGTTTTCATTGTATGGAAGATGGAATGGATCTATAGCAGAAATAACACCTGGAAGTGTAAGGAAAATGGTCTCTCTTGCATATAACAAGTGTTTGGACAGCAGAAGGTCAGAACAATTTTTCCTGGAGTACTTTGATATCACAGTTGTAAATTATAAGCTATGCTGTGCTTATCACACCCAATAGTTATTCAATGTTTTAGGCACAAGCGTTGTGCCTAAACTCTGCTCTGTAAGCTTTACCTTTAGTGAGCCGTGCCTCATTGGAAAAATCAATAGGTCAAAGAGTGGGCATAAATGAACAGGTAGAGACAATCAGATATTCCTTCTGCTCAGGAAGGGTAGTCAGAGAGATGTGGCTTCAAGTCTGAGTTTGTTTGCATCCGGCTGGCTTCCTGTTGGCAGAGCCAGTTGAGCTCACTGTCATACTCTGAGTCCTTGCTTCAAACATCGTATGGTGCTTATTGAGAAAAGTGGAGACCCACAGTGCAATGACTAATCCCTGTGAAAGCCTGAGCCTGCAGTGACTCATCCAGCATTTAAAATTAAAACATTGGTATTTATTTGGTTTCTTTTTTTTTTTATTATTTTTTTAAATACTTCTGAATTTAGCTTTTTATGTAGCAAGGTCAGTCAACTTTTGCTCAGCTCAAGCAGAGCAAAAACTTATCTTTGATTTCAATCGGACAGTTTTGGAACATTGCAGTAGATCACATCTGTCAACATTTGAAAGCTACTGTATAGGGAAAAAAATAGGGATAGACCTTTCATTGAAATAATCCATTGAACTCTATTGAAACACATTAGTCTAAGAGATCTTTTGTACTGGGAGAGCTTTCTGGGGCACAGAGCGGAAACGTAGGCTTCTTTTTTTAATGCAGAAAAAAAATATTTTTAAAAGAGCAGTTGATAAATATATAGTTAATATTTGTAATACTTAGCTATAACCAAGCTAGAGCTTGTGAACAATCTATTTACTTATCCTAACAATAGATTTGAAAGTAGCTTTGACGCAATGCTTCATATATTTGATAGATGTTATGCTTTTAAGGTCAGAATTGAAGAGTATAATCATGTAGTCTGATTACTTACATAACTGTGGCTACAGGTTGTCAGTCATTTTTCTTTATATGTAATAGAAATCTAATTAGCTTAATAATTTCATTAATACCTCTAACTAGACAAAAGGCAATAACAGTCTTTTATATGATTTCCAGCCAAACATTTCATTTCAGTCTGCAACATTTCCTGAATGCTTTGCAGAGATTTGAGGTTCAGTAACAGCTGAGGTAGATGTAGTCCAAAAGAAAACAAAAATCTTTTGCACAGCTGCGATACCCTTCATGCTTATCTCTCAGTACCCTAACAGGCATCTACATTCACATGAGTACATGAAACTAAGAATACAACCTGAAAGTTGGTGCTGCTAAACTGGACCTGAGGACTTGACCTCTGTCTGGATGTGGTATGCATGTGTCCTGCAGTAAACATGTAATGACGTCCCTCTCTACAGTCCCTGGTGGTTCCATCCACCAAGAATCACTGCACAGAAACCTGTTGCTATTTCTCCTCATTTTTAGCATTGCCAGTTTACACCACATGCCACTTCCAGCACTTTGTTGCCTCCGGGGGCCTCTCTCATACCATAGTATGAGACTTAACACCTAGTAACCTGGGAGGATTTGGGTGATGCTGTTGCAGTTCAAGGACATCCAGGATTTCTAAGTTTCCCAGCATGCTCGGGAAAAGCCTGTTCTGATGAAAGGGTTCAAGAAACAGTGGCCTTAAAACTTGAAAACCGCACAAGAATCATCTAAACATTTGTATGAATTAGTGTACATTAGTCAATAGACAAACCATCCAGGAACAAAGTCAAACCACCTTCCTTTGGGCGTCCCTCCAATGTCCTGCATTGCAGAGACTGATGCAGCCTGTGGAGCAATCCAAACGATGCCTGGCTCTCAAGTGGAAAGCGTCTTACAAAATGAAGCTGTAGCAGTCCTTGTAGTGGACAAAAGTCATTGGTGTTAAGCTGTTATAACAGATACAATCCCTAAAGTAGGGCAATTTCAAAGGAAGCTGCCATGTAAAAATAGTGCTGTTGCTGTTAACCAAATATTCTTCCAGAAAAAAAAAATAAAACCAACAACAAAGAAACCCACAAAATGCGTGATCAAAAAAATTGTGAAGAAGCAACAACTGCACTTATCCTACACATATGCATCACTAAATGTAAAGACTGAAGGAAAGGAATTGTGCACTTGCAATAGAGTGAAGATCACACTCAGGATCATGGTAATTGTACATTTTTTGGTGGCAATGAGGAGTAAAACAAAGGAATAATAAACACATGCTAGCTGCCTGAAATTATTAGTAGGTAGGATGGTGTGGTTACATTCTATAAGCGATTGCAAAATAGCTTTGAATAAGTCTTCCAGGGGAGCAATGATTTTTATACCTTAGCTTCTGCAGTGGTTGGTATGATAGCTTACCTTTTATGGCATCATGCTTGCTGTGGCTCAGCCTAAAATGTATTCAAGCTTATCTTTTCTCCAAGGGTGATTTTTATACCATGGCTTAGAATCTTAAATAAAATGCTTTATTCAGTTGTGACTTTGCATGCAAGTACATTTTCCATGGAAGCGCTTACATGCCACAGCTGACATTGAAGCTTTTACATTTAGTCAGTGAGAAGTAAAACTTAAAACATATATATTCATATCTGATAGTGATATAACAAGGTTCTCTCTGCTCATTGCCCAAAAGAAACATTTCTGGCATATAAACAAGTTGATATTTAAAGCCATTTCCAAACAACCTTAATGTTACACTATTGAAAAACATCCCCAAAAATCACATTGTCCTTCACGCAGTGTCCTTTATGGAGTCCAGGAGCAAAACAACTGCCAGTTAAGCTTTTAACAACACATATGCTCAGATTGTGCTAGTTTCTGTTAGATTCGGCTATTGATGCGGCAGGTCACAATGCAATTTAGAAGCAATTAAAAGGTAATGAATGTGCTGAACTGAAACCTCTGCCTGGGAGGCTTTTTCTGCGTACAGGGGAAAGTAGATAGATTTGTGTCCTTCAGTAATTTCTGCTGGTGAAACGGCAAAGCAAAATGCTCCTGAAATGGGCCTCAGATGTCTGAAGGACAGACTGTTTTTGTGAGTGTGAGCACCACTGAAGTACTGCGATACACCAGCTTAAACTCCTACACATAAAATCAAAGCAACTTCTTAAACTGGTAACTATCCAAGTATTCTTGCTCCATAATTAGGCTTTAGGAAAAAGAAAACTGACGCTCCCCTTTGGATACCACAGAGTTTCCATGTACTGCTGCACAGCTGTGGGATTAATATCCTATTAAACAAGGTAGAAATTATCTGTATAATTAATGATGGTGTATGTCAAACACTGATTAAAACAATTACATTCTATTAAGCCACATGTATTCAGAGTGGTTTACCCTCATTTGAAAGATTTATTTGAAATCACATTTCATGGTTCTGTTTTCATTAGTTATTGGGGCCTGTATGTCCAAGCACTTTTTGATATTCCACAATGGGTCAATCAAGTGCAAAAATAGCATACTTATCTTTCTACACTTTTTAATTAGGGTACAGAGTTATCTTACGTTTTTAGCCTTTTGAGCGCTCTCATTGGAACTAACGGATTAACTGGCTTTAGACCTATTCAGACCAAAGATATTAAGAATGTCAATGTTTTGAATATAAAAACTAAGCTCCTATGGAAATATTGAAAATAGCTTTCTTACCACTTTTATATGTATCCATACACCTGCGTGTGTACAGTTTTAAAACTATAGTTGCTGTATATATTCTTTAAATATAAGATAGACATAAACTGTGTATACAGAGAAATAAGTCTGAAAACAGCTACCTAGGTAACACTGAGACAAGATTACATTTGTGTCTAACAAAGTATAGATTTGCATGCACCTTTACTTTCACATACCAGAGTTTCCTGCTTTTTCTCATGATAATTCATACTTAGTAACAAATAAAGCAGCAGAAAATCTGTGTTTTACAGAACATACAAGCAACTTACGGCCAGGATCGCCAGAGCTCATTTTAGCAATGTTTTAACTATTGACATTTTCAAAAACTTCTGCATAGACCTACCCAGAATATTCATTACAACATACTCTATTTTATGATTTGTGAGTATTTCACAAGCCCAATTAAATTTCTTAAAGCATATTAAGTACTTGCAAAATAATTCTGGAAAACCAGTTTCAGACAGTTGGAAATGAACTACATTCGTTTTGCTGTTTACAAGATGGGATCCCACAGACTGGGGTAGAGAGCCCAGGCTATAGGAATGATGGCAACAATACTGTCAGTACCTGCAGCGCTTGGGTCTGCCCAAAAGTCTACCATGCCCCTCTGGCTTCTGCAGGGCTCGGGGGAGGGAGAGGAAGGGTGACGGTATCTCTAGCATAAGTAACCAGCACTAGTGACAAACTCTTTTAGATCACCCTATTTCTGGACAGAAGTATCTTCATGTATCAGTAGAGACAAATCTGACCCAGCCTTTTTTTCCAAAACCAGTAACATACAGTCATGTTGCACGTTGAAATGTACTCAAGACTTATACTTAAGAAAAAATATATCAGTTATCTCGTTTACAAATAAATTATTTTAAAAATATTACAAGATGACAGACTCTAAAGCTAGCAATAACTTACCTCTTCAGAATAAAAATTAAAATCTAACTGCTAAAATCTAACTTCAAAACCAGGTGTTAAATCACTAGGTCCAAAACTTGCTGGTTTGGGGAAGACAGGAGAAAAAAAAAAAAACTCATCCCTCATTCTGAAATATTTTCCGTGCTTTCAGAGGTCAAGAATGCACAGAGAGATTCAGTTGCAAGCATTTTTGCCTACTTTAAGTTTTCTAAGATATAAAACATTTACATTTAATTATCTGTTGAATACAGTATTGACAATTCAATGAGACAGTTATAAAAGAATATCTCACAGTCTATAATAAATTGGGACTTATGCTAATTTTGTATGCCCATAAAATGGTCCTATCAATAACATTAATTCAGCTATTCAGTCCTGATATTTTCTAAATGATTCAGTTAAAATTCTTATCCAAAATATATTTTAAACCACACACACAAAGTCTACAATAAGCCAAGAAATGTTAAGGTATCCTCATAAAAAAAAAGCTTGAAAAGAATTCACTGAACTTCTTCTAAGTTAGCATATTTTGCTGATATTAATAAAGATGGTGGGATCAGACTTAAAGAAGAAAAAAAAAGTCTGTACCAGACTACTGTTATACAGGGCTATGGATTCTGTTTAAGTTACTATTTCCAAGGCTAGGAAGAAAAAAAAAAAAAAAATAAATCTTAAAATGCCTGGGGGTGGCTTCCCAGCTTGCATTTTGTGAGACTGTGAATTATTTCACATGACAGAGGATAACTGCACATAACCCCATTTAATGTGATATGGCACTTTTTTTAAAGCGATTTATTTCAGCTGCTCATAGAAACATGATGAAATCCTATTAAAGAAAGTATATCGGGACTACCTGTTGTAGATGGTTTACAAATACAGGTATCCTGACTCCACAATAAAGGTTAGCTCTGTTACTTGGTAATACTGAGCAGTCAGCACACAGCAGCCACCAGCTCTCTGGGCTGGAAACTTTTGTGAAAACACACTCTGTCTCAAAGTAAATCACTATTTTGACAGGATATACCGTAACGTATACAATGGATGACAAAAACAGAGAAACAAGGAATGAAAGAAAAAGTGACAGCAATCAACTTGAGATGCATTTCCCGACCATGGTAAAGAGAAACTATACCATACCACAAACATGCGGATAGACTGTGGTGTGTTGATCTTGGCTGGACAACAGGTGCCCACCAAGCTGCTCTATCACTCCCCTCCTCAGCAGGACAGCAGNCAGAACAGGGCTACACACGAAAAAAAAAAAAAAAAGCTCCCCAAAACAACAACCCTCACTGGTCAAAATAAAGGCAGTCTGTGTGTGGAAGCAAATAAAAAAAAAAAAAGATTTATTTTCTACTTCCCATCAGCAGGCAATGTGCAGCTACTTCCCAGGAAGTAGGGCTTCAGTACATGTAGTAGNGATCATATGGTATGGAATATCCCTTTGGTCAGTTTGGGTCAGCTGTCCTGGCTATATTCCCTCCCAAGACTTGCCCACACCCAGGCTTACTGGTATGGGGGCATGTTGGAGAGACAGCCTTGATGCTGTGTAAGCACTGCTCAACAGCAGCCAAAACACTGGTGTGTTATCAGCACCTTTCTAGCTACCAATACAAAGCACAGCACTACGAGGGCTGCTACAGGGAATATTAACTCCATCTCAGCCAGACTCACAGTCAAATACCTACACAACCTGACCAGTGTCTGGGATGAAGCATGAAACTAGCCCTTCTAGTACTCCAAACACTGAAATACTCTGCATTTGTCTGATACACTTAGAAATTATCCTGCAAGAACTGGAAATAGTCAAAATAACTGGCAAAGAATGGCTGAAATATCTTCAAACTTCCGCAGCAGTCACCTACGGACCTTGGCATACAGAGGTGAAAGTAAGACTTTTGGAATATAAACTGAAACTGCTGAAGCAGCTCAAACTGGGGTGGGGAGCAAATGAGTCAGCTGATGCTTGAGGTGGGAGGTCGCCATGATTAAACAGGCAACCAAACAACTGGAGTTCCCGCTGCAGTGTCCATTCCTCATCTCGCTAATAGAAGCATGACCTGTGTGCTCTGCTGTGATAACTCTTAACAACTCTGGTAGTAATCACCACGAAAGAAAAATGAGTAACATCAGACTTGGAAAAAGCTGCTTTACATTTGCTGAAGCTGTATAAAAGAGCAGGCTAAAGGGAAATAAATTCAGCACTAATTTTTCAGGCCTATACATGCCCAAGTAACTGAAAGTTTGTACGGGGTCAACTAGCACGCAGGACTCAAAAGAGCATGAGACTCAAAAGCTTTTTTTTTTCCCCCCAAACCACCTTTTAATCACAGTAAAGTTTCCAGAAAGCTGTGAGCCCATCCCAAAAGCCAGTGCAAGTTTGGGTTGGTTTTTTTTTTTTCCACTAAATTACACCCAAATCAAGTTTTCTGCTGTTTTTTAGCCTTTATACTCCCCAATGGCTTAAGGTGTCCCAGATCAAAAAACATTAGAATAACTTGTCTTCATGTTACAGATATTCAGCATAATTCAGGGTCGGTGTCAAGCTATGACAGGGCTACTCCTCACAGCAGTGTTGGGAGGGTCCAGTACAGCTCACTATTTTCCTGCTGCATCTTTGGTTTTCCCTCTTCCAGAGCCCTGGCTCCAAATCTTGAGTGCTTTGTTCACAAGATACTTTCTCTTCCATGATGAAAATGGAAAACCTACTGGCCTCAGCACCTCTGGAAATCAACCTAGTGACTTCTGCAGCTGCATACTGATGCAGAAGCACAGTTGCAAGCCTCCCAGTTTGTCTGTGTTGGGCTTACTGAATTCCCTGACCCATACTGACAATTCTCAACTCCTAGTCCTGTGTCCACTGCTGCTCATCCCAGCAATAAAGGGTAGGATTGTGCAAGCAAACCTAAAGGATATAAATACTTGAAAGTTCCTGGGTTTGGGTATTTAGCATCAATTTCTGTCTTGGAAAGTTTCCCTGTCATATTTGGTGAAGAGTAATGATCTGGAAACGTCATTTACAAAGTATCATAAGTTTGGGGAGCAAACTTAACCAGATCCAATTCTGTCACCCTGACATGACACTTATTGTCAGAGCAGGCCCATTTCATGTGCATTTCAGTAACACATCTGTAGACTGAATCAGAATAAGTTCCTGAAAATGACCCTGGAGGCAACAGTAGCAATAAAAGATGTAGACCTTTATAAATGGAAATAACAGAAGGAATAATTAGCATAGTGATCTTGTTAACTTCAGAGAGTGCTAACCTCTTACTTTAAGACTGGAAAGGATAATTGCAATTTTACAAACCTATAGGTGCAATAAAAATATCTCTAATTTACAAAAAAGACAAAAAGTGGTTTCTTGAAGTTTTATGACACTCCAGTATTAAAACTGCATAATGTGCCTCTCTTGCTGCAGATATTCAAAAGCTATCCTTTTTCATCTGGGCCTCTGTGGATATTACAAGTAGGATCTAAACGCTACGGAAGTAATGAGTCTTTCCGCTAGCTTCAGTAGGCTTTGGATCAGATCTTATATTACCACTGCACAAAGCAAAATGGAACCAGTATTCTGGACAAAGAGTAACAAATGAGTGATGAAGCTAGGTCAAATAACCAAAAGATAAATGCACAATTCTACACATAAATATGCTCTACTTTTGTGCTGCCAACGAAATTACTTTGGATGAATTCTCTCATACAAAAGCACACGTGATTCTGCAAACTCTTTAAAAGGTACAGCTCACAGAAGTCCCACTGAAGAGTTAAATGTATGTAACGGCTAAATTAAACATGGAGTCATGCACTTTGCCTCTTATTCAATAAGGTACTTAGAATGCACTTACTATAAGTGCATTGACTTTATATGTTTGAAGTTAAGAGCATGCATAACATGCTGGATCAGCACTCAGTAATCCATTTCACTGGGACGTCCTCCCAGGAGATATCTCCTCCCTTGGATGTGCCTACCCTCTTCTTTGTACCACTTCCCAAGTCCTCATTTCTTCATCTTCCTTCTTCACCTTTCCAGACTGTCTCTCCCTTCTCTACTTGCCAGCATATCAGGTAGTCTTTCTTCTCCTTCCACCATACCCTGCTCTGCCCCTCTCTCCTGTACCTTTATGAGGCCTCACCATTCTCTGCCTCCCCTTGCCTCGGGTTGGCTTTGGTGCACCTTGCTAGCGAGGTGCCTCTCACTGCCTGGGGACGAGCTTGTTTCAGCAGAGTTCATGAACTTAGGATTCTGCCAGTTTCAAACTCTGATGAGAAGCACTGAACTGAATGCTATGGACTTTCTCAGCAATTAATTCAGTTCATTTAATAGATCTGAAAGAGCATAAAAATCCAAAAGATTAAAGTCATTGGCTGAATGTAAACTGGAGTTACTCTAGAAAGATTCTGTATTTCCACTGGACGTGAAGAATGCTGAAATCACAAACAACGAGCTTCTTCCCACACCCTTGTGTCTAGCAAGGTCCAGGATTCAAGTAACCAGTGATGAAACAATACAAAAAATCTAGTGAGGCAGAAGACAACAGCGTTTCCGGTCAAGGCGTCTGGTCAAGAAAACTCCCGGTATCAAGTTAAATTTTCCAAGAATTTCAGAGTGAAAAAGCAGGGAAAAACTAAGCATTATAATGAAGAAAAACAGAGAAAGAGAAAAGGAGAGGATGAGAGCAAGAAGAGAGATAGCTACATATAGTGGAATGCAGTGTTCATGAAAGGCACGATGGTATATTTCAATACGACATTAATTGCCATATGTTTAGAATGATCTGCATACCACTCCAGTAGCTTTACGCATGCAGTCAAAAGTATTTTCCATGCATGCCACAATTCAGAAAAGCATTTTGCTGAAGTCAGACTTAAGGACTTAATTGATGGTAAGAATTTAAATGCTTTCTTGAACTGGGACACCAATACCCTCAGTATCTCTTCTTCTTCACTACTCAGACAGCTTTTAGATCTCTTCTGATTTATTATAACAATATCAACAATAGCTAATCAAGAAGTTGTTCTGCACTTGAGATACAAGTCCAAAAGCAGTTTGTGCTGATACTTGATCCTACTTCCAAAATAAATCCATACAAGTTAAGCTTATTTTTCAGGCTTTTTATCTCTTTAATAAAAGGTCACCATTTCCTGCTTCAGCTGCGTACATCAAACTGTACAATTCTTCAGATAGGATTGTTTCTAGCACATTACTTCCCAGAGCATGACTATCCTGTAATATCCCTTAACAATCAATTAGGCCTGAAACAAAGTCCAATATAGAGTTAATGGCTGCAAATCCTCCCTCAAATCCTTTGAGCGAACAAGTACCTTAAAACTGAGGACATTTGAAAAGCCATAGAAATGGTAATATTGAAATGGTTTAAAAATCTTTAGGCTAATGCTAACTTAAGCAGTACTGCTCTTCTAGCATCCTGCTTTTTTGTTCATCCATTGAATTGATAAAAATCATAGAAGCATTCAATACGATGGTTAACTTTAAGCTATTATTAAACCACGCTGGTCATATTTCAAAGCTTAACAGTCAAATAATGCACCAGAATTCTGCTTTATTGTCACATGATTCTAACAGAGTCAATGAATAGACACTGAATACACTATTAACTTTTCTGCTCACGACCAGCCCTCTGGACTTCAGAGGGACTTTTCAGGGCACAAAGATTTTCACATGCATAAATATTTTCAGACATGAGCTTAAGTTCTCAGTACCTTCAAAATACCTCTACTCAGACACCATGCAAACAGAATAGGATTTTTGCTACATACCCTGCAGCTACATGCGATCCCCATGGACTCTCTAACAAGTATACTTTCTGAGAGTTCAAAAGAAAGGGTCTGAAATACTGGGGTTGTACACACCATTCCACAGATTTTTTTTTTGTGCATGGTACAAGTTCAAGAGGAGACGCGTCACCTGTAGATGGCAGTATCTTATCACGTTGTCCCGATGGGAAAGTAATTCCCTAGGTTTTTATTCCTTTTAGTGTAGAGGCTGGGGGGAAGAGGCACGGTGGGGTGGGGAGGAGGCAAAACGAGAAGCCGCATTTCTGACATAGGCAAGCCAGAACTCGGGAACTTTCAAAGTTTGTTCATTACCAGTAGAGTTATACAGGGTTTTTTTCCCTACTGCGTTTCTATGCCATTACACGGTTTATTGACATTACTACCGCTTTTCGTGACAGGGGCACTACGCCTGGACAACAGTAAGCATCGTGAGCAAATCTGTTTGCCAGCACTATCAACTTTACTATACACTTGGTTTCCCTTGAAAAAATACCCTGATATTTGGGGCAATAGTTAAGCTGCTGCCTAGGAGGTAGAGATTCATGCTACCATACGCTGAGTGCACACAGGCTTTTTGTACAGCTGGAGAGCAGCATATTTTAACTCAATCTCTTTTGCAAGTGGATTGAAATTTATAGACGTAAGGTCCACGCGTTACATAGTACAGGAATATATACCTTTTAATTGCAGTTGCCAAGACCAGAAATCTTAGCTTTATATGTAATTTCATTGTTATTATTTCCACAATTAAGCAAATAATAAGTTTCAGTTTGTCTCAAATTCTAAACTTCACTCCAAACTCAGTATAACAAATTCTGTCAGCCTCATTCACTTTTCCCTGTTCAGGTGCTCCATTTCAAAGAAAGTATGTAATTGCTTTGCATAAACTGTGCACCTGCCTTTGAATTCATAATCTGATTTTGTATAAGTGATAATAAAACATTTTTCAATATACTATATGGAAGAAGCCATATAAAGCAGTTTGTAATTGCAAACTACTGCAGTCAGCTGAACTGGAAGCAATACAAGAAAAGTCAATTAACTGAACCATGATAAGAAACGCCTCTTTCAAAAAAACGTTCTCTTTTCAAGAGAGAAGCTCCTCCCTGAAATAAACAGAGCATGATAGTTCTTGATTTCTGCTTTGTATAACTATTAGAATACATTTGTCACAGTGACAGAAAGAAAACGTATGTTAGAAGTAACCTTAGCGATGCAAAATCTTCATGAAGAGAAAGCCAGGCAGGCAGGCACACACAAAAGCTACCCATCAAAACTTTACTTCTCTCACCAGAAACACCTCCAGTTTGGCACCGTTTGCAGAAGGGAACATCTGAGCAATCCCTAATGAGAAAGGCTCATAGAAGAATCAGTCTTATTCTTTCACAACAAAATTAGAGAGTTCAGAAAACACAATAAAGAAGTAGGCTGTCTCAGTGAGGTCTCTAAAACAGATGATTGTGTTACCCAAAATGTTCTCTTTTGAAGGAGATAAACATGCCTATTATTAGAATTTGCAGGGTCTTTGTAATTCTATTTCCATTATTTTTATAAGATAAGACACCAAGCCCACCTTAGATTCTGTAGCTCGCTTTCAATTCTTCACTTTCAACTCAAAGCCTTCAATTAGTCAGTTTAGTCTTTTTAAAGGTAATTCAGGATTTGTCTTTTGCCTCTTTCCACTATTACTTTCCAAGCTCCCTAATAAATATATTCAGCCAAATTACTCTCCCTTAGCAATTTCCAATTTTTTCAGGTAACACTTATTACTAGTACATGATGGATACCATTTGAGAAATTTCTTTTGCTTTCCTCTAATTTCTCCCTCAGGGCAGGCAGCTATATCCTCCAATTTTCCTCCCTCTAGATCTTCCCATATTTGCATTTTAGAGAGCAACACCAGACAGTATAACCTTTCTTACTTTAAACCAAGTAATATCCATTTTGGGACATATGAGGTAGTTGGCAAACAGATGTAACTCTCATTTCTGTAGTGCCTTGTCTTCTAGGAAAAGATAACTGCTATCCTGAGTTAATCAGATTGCAACAAAATTCTTTGAAAGATAAGGTGGCATAGTTTGCACAAAACTGAGGCTGGCAAGGGCAAGGAAGAAAACAGGAAACTAACTTGACCAGTAGGTAGGACAAGTCAGCATCACACGATGCAAGAAGATGCATTTCACAGAATTTCTACCTTATCTGACGTAGTGCTTGAAATACTTGGTATGAAGGATCCAGGGTATTGGAGGGATGACTTGCAACTGAAGTATGTGAACAGTCATAGATTAAAAATATCGCCATGGCTCTGAGAATGTTCTTATTTGTCTGAAAAATAAAGACATATTGGGTACCTGTGTTCAGCAGATACTTCTCCTTGGGTTTCTCCCTTCTGTCTATAACCTGGCGATAATGCCGTGCATTCATTTCACAGAGGATGCATAAAGGCAAAAGGATTTCTGAAGTTTTCACATGCCTGTTGCTCAGTAGAGCTGGCTGGGGCCACACTGTGCACAATTAAGGTGAGATAAAAATATTGAAAGCTGCTCAGTCTGTGAGCATTTCCCAGGAGCACACTGAATAACAGAGACACCACAGATTAATGGCAACACTGCGGTTAGAGACCACACCACGGTGCTGCAATAAGCCTGCAACTCATTCCTTATTCTTAATATGTAAGCCTTAATTCTTGTATTTCCTAACTTTCAGGTGCTTGACTTTGCTGCCTTAAGTGTTCCTGTAACCATTATGTTTACAAAGTCTATAAAGTGTTATGTTACAGTGGTATGCCATACTGTTAATTGCATTGTAAATAAAGCTGACCATGTTCCCACCTCCAAAAAACCACCCCCACCCAAAACTTACTTCTGTTATTAAAAGGAAATAAAAACATTTACCAAAATGGCACTGCATTAGTTATCTGCCTTAGGCTTTTCATTATATTCGACTCAATAAAATACTTATCACTGCGCCAACTCCTGTACTACACAATATGCATATCACTAACTTATGGAACTCTACCATTCAACAGGAAAGAACAAGTGCATCTAAGCACATAATTTTATGGATTTTTCTCTTAATCTTTGCTATAACCAGAACAACATTACATACATCTTACTGGAACAATTGAGAAACGCTAGAGTACACTATACCTGTACAGTCTACATGTACAGGTCTCCATCTAGTGGTTGGTCCCAGTTCATGACTTTTCTCCTAGAGGGCTCAACTTGGAGCGATACAGGTGTGTGCTTTCATACTGCAAGCTTCCACTATTTCCTCCTCCTGAGTCACTGTTGTCCAGGAAACAGAGGTGAGAGCATGGGAAATGGAGGCCCTTTGCCACAGCGCTGCTCACAATGGTACCAGCCTCCTCCTCAAGCAGGAGCTGTCTGCAGATCCACATGCATGCTCAACACCTTTCATTATTCATCTTTCAGGTTTGCAATAGGAAGCCTTGCTGGAAGGTAGCTGAAAGTTGGGGAGAAGGCATCAGTGGACCCTGTACTAGCTACAGACATATTACTACGGGTCCCACAACAGTGAAATATGGAGGCATGGCAAGAGAGTAGTATGTGTGTGTGACCTGAGCAAGGGCAATCTTGGGCAGGGGAATAGCTCTAAGGAGACCATTGTACATGCCCTCTGGTCCAAAACAGACACCAGCATGTACAACGTCTGTAAGTATGCAGCTCTCTTGTTATTACATAATTTAGACATATACACATGTATGTTCTATATTTAGCTTTATACATATATATAATTATATAAATAGAATATACATATTTATTATACACCTAAACACATTTGGGATAAAAAGGACTTTCTAAGAGATAAGATAAAAACTAAAACAATTTTTTTAAAAAAAGTTAAACGTGAAACATTGCCTAACACTACCCTGAAGCCAAATTCAAACTTTTTCAAGCCCTTAATCTGTCGTGCTCAATAGTTACTGGATTAGTTCCTCCCATTTAGCCTCCTTTTTAATGTGTTTTCTTATTTAGCCCCCTTTCTATGTCTTCCTGTAATTATGAATAAACACACCATTATTATTGCCTGCAAATTATTTTCTATTTCTTTCTTTGTCTCTAACTGCACTTCCATAAGTTGCCAATATTCTCCTGAGAACTGCTAAATGATTACCTCTCAGGAGGAATGCAGTACCTTTTATGGTCAACTCCACAGTTTGCATTTATTCTCTTTTTTGCTCTTGCACACACTTCCTAGTATCTGGGGATGTTTGGAAAGATTTCTTTATTGCTGTTCTTGCAAGTTGCATTACTGGCACTTCTGCTCAACCAGTAGAAGCTGTGTATAAGAATCCATAAAATCTAATACCTCACTTTTCTGATCACAGTTGCAGATAAACAACCTAAATTTAATGTAATAGTTAAGATATTGAAAACCTCACTTTACAATACTCTAAAAAGAATCAGAATTGGTTAAAAATTAATCTTTGCAAAGAATACTGCAGAGTCAGAGTCACCACAGCCACCCACTACAAGTCTAGTAGCCATCAAGAAACACTAACAGCAGAAGCATGTGTTAAACCATGTCCCTCTCCTGGGCCAGCGTTAACAGCTTTGAGGTCTGTCCTTGAATTCTAAGCACCAGTTGCTACTATTAGAAGAAAAATGTCTGAATAAGGAAAGGGGGGTGGGAACACGTAGAGGTACTTCAGCTTGCTATTTTCCTAGGAAGCTTGTACAAATAGAATTAAGAGCATCTTTTAAACCAAAAACGCTGAAGTAAGATGGCCTAATGGCTCAGGTCTGTCTCCCTCTTCTCTACATACTCTAACATGCACCCTCTGCATCAATAACACTTTTCTCCATTAGGAGAGGATTCACAGATATGAATCATCCATGCAGAAAACGCTCTCCCAAACACACTTTTTTGAAGGCTTAAATATCTTCCAGTTTAGCACCTAAAATGGAGCTTTTTTTGGAACTATACAAGCCTCTACAGAAGCAAAACAGCCAGAGGAGAGGAGTAGGATTGCTTTTCCCAGTGACTGGTGGCTCTCAGGAGGTCTCTGCTGTGCTGAGAGGCCCACCTGGAGAACAAGGGTGTGCAGAGAGTCAGGTCCCTTTCCCCACGGAGTTACCACCCTTGAGGACATTGGGACTCGCCAAATACTCATTCCTGCTGAAGCATCCCATAGCTCTAGTATCACCTTGTCTTCAGGACCACAGCCACCTCACCTTATTACACTAACAAACCGATCCAGCTCTATTTTTAAAACCAATTAGAGTCCGTAGACCCTCATTGCAATTACTGGAAAGCTGCTGGAGAACCTCTTAATTAAGTTACTTCTCAGCCAAACATCTATCCTTTACCAGAACACCCATTTGTTCTGAATTTAAATAGCTCTTTTTCTTCCCAGCAGAGCAAAACAAAGGCTGAAAAAGCAATCACTTTCTACAAGTGCATCAGAGGTCTAACAGTTACACATTTTTAGCCTCTTCTCCATGACAAACCCCCCATTCATGCTACTAGACCTTTTCTTTATCTGTTCCCATTTGAACTCATCTTTTGAAACAATTCTGGGTAACCAGAATTGCAGTCAGCTTTTCTGAGGAGTGTCACTACAGTACTTTGCACAATAGCATTAATATTTCCTTTTCTCACTTGGGAAAAAAAACATCTTTTGATGCATCCTGAAGAATCACATTTATCTCTCTTATGGCTCTGTCTCATTAGTGCCTGATAGTCATTCTGTGAAAGTCCTCCCCTCCCCTCAGCCACTTCCAGCTGATGAGCTTCACACTTAGAGCAGAAATCCCTATTGTTACTTTCAAAGGGCATGAATTTGCATTTTATACAACTGAATTACAATTTCATTGCCATTATTACAGTCCTTAAGTTCATCTGGTTCTTCCTTTATGGTATTTTTCACCCACCTTTGCACTGGGACACATCCACATAGGCAATACTCATCTCTCCTACTGCTCAGGGAAAGGCCCTGAATAACTAAATCTTTCAGTCTGCTGATAGTCTGGCAAGTCTTCAATTCATTTGTAAAAATGGAAGAACTGCAACAGTAGAGCAGCACAATCAGAACTTCAGGAAGTAGATAGCCATTTTTGTATACAAGCACACACAATTGAAATACTAAGGTCCTATACGAAAATCATGAAGTGATCTTGAGACTTGCTTTTACATGTAAGCACTCTTTATCTAACCATTGGGGATAGAGCTTTATAGTTATGCTCTCTTTCCTCAGATACGATCTTGTGTTATAAGAAGTACTTCAGGACCACATCCTTATCCACTTGCACTTCTTGAGTATTATTGTGTTCCAATGGTAATGCCATAATTTCAGAAAGTAATAAAATAACGCATCTCAATTATATCTATTGTATCTATCAATCAAATAGGAAACAACTGTTCTGACACACCAATGTGATGGAGCAAAGCAGGAGCGAATTCTGTTTGCCATTAGAAAACAACACAAATCAGAAAGTAAAAAAAGCTTGAAAACAGCTCTGTATTAACTAAAACACTTTGTAGGAGTCCTGTAATTAGGGTTGCTTTTAGAAGAACTGAAAATGGGGATTCATCTGGCTTTTTGTTAAAATTTAGTGGTCACCTGGTGTGAAAGATTACACAGGTTTACTTTTTGTACCTTCTGGACTTCATAAGTTAGCTTTGTATAGCTGTTGTGTTTTGTTTTTTAAGCAAACCCCAGAAAAACATTTTTAGCTTGGACCTTTAAGTTTGTGGTTTTGCTATAAAAAAATGTCTATGCCACCTTTTCAGTTTTCTAGGGAAACAGACCTTGCAAATGAGCTCTACAATGAGAAATTCCTCTTGAACAAAAGAACTGGGTATGAGAATATCTTTCACTGTTAATTATACCCTATCATATATTTTTAAAACTGCATGCATGAAGTTAATTGTAATCAGCCTGTCTCCAAGATTCAGTTTCTGAAAGTGTCAGAAATAAAAGACTCACCATTTCCTGCCAAAGTGACTTACTGATTGCGAAAGGCTCCACCAAAGTTCCTCCAGAGGGGAAACAGGTGAGTTCAGACCACAGGATCCCCACATTTACTTACTACTGTATAACTTGTCTGAATTTTCATAGAAACATAGGACTGGAAAAGACCTGCTATGTTACAGCCAAGTCCTTTGCAGTTGTGGATACTCCTGAAACAGATGCCCCCTTCGGAAGGCTCTGCAGAATACCTGGGCACATGGGACACCTCACACTCTGGTCATAGTGCATCGCAGACATGTCCCATGGGTGACTGCCATGGTGAGCAGCTGCCCAATGTGTTTTTCCAATGCAGAGGGCTGTTTTTTCCCCTGTGGAACCCTCCTGTAGCAGGGAGGGCCAGAAGGCGACCAGGCACTCTGCCCCAGGGGAACAGACTCAGGAGATGCAAATGGACCACACACCTAAACCACAGTGACATAGCACTGGGAAAGGGCCCCCATACTACAACCACCAGCAGAGGAAGAAGGGATGAAACACACACTCCACTAATGACACTATTTTCTTAATAAAAGTGTTTGATTTAATAGGGCAGAAATGTTAGTATGATCCAATGTTAATGCTTAAATAAGAACTGCTTCAGAAACTGAATTTAAGAATTAAAGCTCTTTGGGTCAAAATATGAATGAAGCAAAAGGAATGTGCCTTTATTGCTCAGTTGTGGGGATAGCATAGGAATTCAAGTGGAAAAGAAAGCGAAAGGTGAGAACTATGTTGTTAGAAAATTAGAGTTGGAAAACTGGAACAAAGAACAGCTAAGCTGTCATTAATGGAGGTAGACGTCAAGATTCTCCAAGCGTGGGCCCAGTCTTCTATGTGATAGAGCCACTGGAGGTAAGGTAGAGAACTCCTATTTATTTTACAGAGTTAAACTAACATGGAATATATTCAACCAGAAAACAGTACACATCATTTAGATCTTCTGCACTTATTATTAACAACTACTAAATCCCAAACTAAGTTTGTACATTGTCTCAGGGGCTGCGCTCCGTTCCTGTCATGCTTCTAGCAACCTTCCAGACACCTGTTTAAGACAGTGCCACGAGCCAAATCCTCCACTTGCAGTCTGCAGCTCTCTCAATTTGTGCATTCCTCCTTCAAGTACAGAACCAGCCTGCATCTGGATTGACTCCTCAATCAAGTACAGAAGAAGCCAGAACTGGCTTCCCTAGGGTGCAAAGGTGGTGTTAAAAATTTGTCCTCCCTAACATGATGCCAAGAGCCACCACGGGAGAGTCAAAAAGCAACGGGCACTCCAAGCCACTGCGCAGTGCAGGCCACTTTCAGGCTGCAGGTTGTCCTAAAAGATGTACAGCTGGCCTACTTAATATCTACGTTTTAAAAAATGAACACATGCATTATGCTGTCCAATATTAACAGCGTAACAAGTAGAAATAATACCCACTTCAAATTTTTTAACATATTAAATAAATCCAGCTACTTCCTCTTCAGAGAGGAGAGCTTAGGCCTGTAGGTCTATTTAACACCTGGTTAAACACTACTTAACCTCACCGCACTGGCCAACTACTTTTCATATAAGCTGGATTTTGGCTAATAATGTCCCAATTAAACAGCAGTCATTGTCATTCACTATCATTAGACTAAATTGGTTTCCTGGGAGATGTCCCAATAAAGCAGCCATCCTGGTTAAACGCTTACCAGTTAAGTAAGACATACAACACAGAGAAGGGTTTGTGAAAGAAGAAATCCAACTGTGTTTACCCCATTCTATGTAGCTGATTTGCCAAGAATTTTAAAGTCATGTACACCTCAGCACAGAAACTTTGTCTATTAGTTTTCAAATATATATGTGTATGCATATGTGCTCTACAAGGCAGTAAGTAGCATCTGCATAAATGCTGCTTCTTTCTAAAGCAGTATAATATACAACAAAAACTTATATAATATATGTCCTGTGAGGAAGAAAAAAAATAGAAGTAGGTCTGAAGCATTCTGTAGAAGCAGGTTCAGAAGGCTAATTCAGGATGATCTGTGTTTAATATTAACAAGAAAGAAAAACGCTTTCAAGAGTACCTTGTGGAAGCCTGAGTCTTCATTTCCAAATGTGGCATTTAAAAGAAAGTGTCTACCCAGAGCTGCAATAAGTTGGGCGCCTAGGGTGAGACACAGCTCATTTAACTTCAGCCATTTAAATGCAAGATGTCTAACCTAACCCAGTTGTTGAGAATTTTTCTGTTGTCAAAGAAAGGCACTTCTGGTCTCAAAAACATTATCTCCAATAGTAAGAATGATTAATTTTTTTCAGATACTGATTTATCTCTAATCCCCATAGTGTGTGCCCATCCAAGCTAAGTAAAGCATTTAAATTTTCTACTGTTAAACACCACAGAAGCTGCCCTGAAGGTCTGGCAGAACTGAGTATATGCCTTTTGGTCTGTAGCCTATTTTTAGGATAGAGAAGAAACAAGCACCACTGAGACTGGCAAATCCAATCATTCACCTGTATTGAGCATGGAGTAACAAACTAAAATAGAAGAGTCATATATGAATCTCACAATGTCTTGGAGAGAAGAACAGGCTTCAAAGTAAAGCGGTTTCTATTTGAACATGTCAAATAATATAATGCTGGAGACAGACTGCCATGAAAGGTACTAAAACCCACCTTTAATACCAGAAAGACACAACTGTTAGAATGCTGACCACATTTCCAAGTTAACATACCCTGCTTCTTGGAAGATAACTTATAAGAATATAAGATTTCACAGGACTACAGGACCACACTGTTGTCTACTTTTCACAGGGTGCAATTCTGCACTGCACCATGGCTTGCGCTCAATGTCAGAAACCAAACTGAGCCAGGATTAAAGCAAAGTGAAGTAGTAGGTACATCAAATTATACTTTCCTCACACATAATTCTTGGAGCAGCTGATTTAATCGGAGTAGAGACTGATATACATCCAATTTCTCACTGCTATAAAAATTCAGCTATGTCAGTCAATGCCAAGGGCTGGGTGACCTGCAATCACAGATGGATGAAACAAATCAGACCCATCAGCATCAATTTAGTGGTCATGTTGCCTTAAAAACCCAAAGAGATTTCACCACTGTGCAGCTAAGGGATATGTATAAAGGTTTCATCAACAACTAGGAATAACAAGAAGGTATATATTTATTTTAAATAAAAGCTAAAATTTTAACATTATTTAATGTTCCTAGAGCTTGGGGCCTATATGGTCTAAGCCTTAAACTGGCCCCAGGACAGCTTCTGTACACAGGGCTGCAAAAGCCTGTTGTTCTAATGAAACCTCCAATCCTTTTTGTCTTTAGTGACAAGAGTTAACAATGAGTAACACTATTTGCAAATGCTGACTGTGTGGAAATTAAGTAACAAGCAAATGTAACTTTTTTTTTTTTAAAAAAAGTGGCATTCTGAAAAGGAGAATAAGGTGAAACTGTGAGCTTTGTTTCAAAACTTCTACCAAACAGTAAAAGAAGAATTTGTAAAGGCTGCTGCTGCGGTTTAATGTACGGTTGGTTTTCTCCCAAGATCATGCAAGATCTGGGACAGTAATACACAGCAGGGACACAAGAAGAGCTGAAGGGGTTGAGTCTGCCATATAATCTGATGCTGCTATATAGTGCAACACTCTCACACAGCTGCTTTACTCTATGTTTCTTTCTATCTGCTTGCTGATACTAAGACCAAAAAGATAGTAAGTTCAAGCATATAGTCTCAGATGAACATCTCCAAATTGAACTACCAGTAGAAACTTTAACAAAACTGACTAGCACCTTTTGTGCAAGAATGCAACTGCCAACTGCAGGTACATCAAAATCATGAATCACTATCCATAGTCCCTATAGTCTTGTAATCAATTTAAAGTTCATGAAGATTATTTTTCCTGAAAGACACCTTCAATTCCTACCATCTGCCAGTTGATAAGATTCCACTTTTTGAGCGTATTCAGGTCCTACTTTCAAGCTCTACTCTGCTGTCAGCAATCTTAGGAGCTTTCTTAAAGGGAAGTGTTGCTCATGTTGTTATTAAGACAGAAGAGAATTTCCCTTATCCTGATGCCCTATATCTTAACATACCTTTTGAAAGAGGTGGGTTGCTTACCGATCTTTTTCTCCCCCTCACATGCATAGCTAATTAATATGAATAAGAATTATCACTTTCATCATTCTTGCTGTCATCTGACCTCTAGAAGTGTATCAGTATCCATCTCCCTTGCTTTGTTTCTCCTCCTTTTGCTCCCTGCACTTTGGTGTATCGTCTTCACTGTGCATGTCTCACTGCCCTCTAGTCAACTAAACTTTTTATAGACCTTGTCTTCACTCTGCTCCACACCTGTAGATGACCTTATCTGTTTATGTTGCAGTGCAAGTAACATGCCATATCCTGTCCGAGCTTCAACTTGGAATAACTAATGCATGATAGCTACCCTGAGGTAAAAAAAACCCCACACCCTTCCTAGCAGTGAACCAGTTGGGTAACCAACGTATTATCGCTTGACATGAGGAAAATTTCTTTTAAATATTTTATCCAACAATATCAAGAACTGAATGGTAGCTCAAACATCAGCAACAAAAATCCATTTGAGTGCCCAAACACATATAATAAAATGTACTAAATTCTTTCCACCTCCTAACCACAGAAAAAACAGAAAAGGGCAAAGCCTACCTAGAATTTTCATCTTTAAGTTATTTTGAAGGAACCTAGCCCTCAGTTATTGGACATTCCTGATTGCACTGATGTTTTGATAGCAAAAACCTAATCATTCTGGAGACAACTGCATTCAACATCTAATTTATTTTTGTACAAGGAAAAATGCTAATACTCCCACAATTCTTGAAGCTTAACAACTCAAGAGCCCAGCCAGTTTAGTTAATCACTTTCTGAAACATACCTACAACAGAAAGGCATAGGTTACACAGTTATGAACATTTTGAAAAATTAATACAGCCATTAACTAGAGAAACTCATCCCTTTGATGGAATTCTATTTTATACCAATCCAATGTTCAATTACTAATTATTCTTCCCCAAAAGGCTTGAGGGCTACCATTGGGATTGCTAGTGGTAAACAATCCCTTTCAAGCATGAGCGACAGAAGCTAATACTATTTCTTGCCCAGACTTATAAATTTGAGCTCTGATGCTGCTGCCTGGATGCATGGCAATAGATAAGCCTGGGATCTGCACCCGCAATGCATAACTGAAATGGAGCTCAGCACAAGTGCAATGTGAAACAGTGCAAGATCAGGCCTAGTTTTTTAAATAGATGATTAAATCACATTTTTAATCTACTCTCTCCACCTTCCTGAAAGGTCCTGTTGCATTTCGCCGTAACTGTAAAAAAAAAATTCATTTGCTTTGCACATTTGGGGAAAGGAGGCAAGTTAAAGACAAAAAAAAATCCAAGATGTTACAGGATGCTCTTAGCATAGATTTCTCAAGAGAAAACAGACTTTTCATGCTGTTACAGCCCAGTAACACCTTACAGCAACTTTCCCTTCCCTAATCTTTCTATCTGTTCACAACATCTTTATTATTATTTATGCCAGTGACATTGCTTAATTACTTGTTTCACAAAGATGTCTCTACTGAACAGTTACAGTATTGATCTGCAGAGGTTTATTTCAATAGTACTACACATTAGAAGTGTATTAATGAGCACTGCTATCTCCCTATTTGTTACATTCTGTTGGTGTCTATCTAATAATCTGTGCGTCTTGAACATCTTATCAATATCAGAGAAGCACTGCAAGCTGCGTGTGCAAATTTACGTATGGACTTCTGTCCTGTGTTTCATCAGCAATAACTGCATAATAGATAAATGCCTGAATTTTTACGCTCATTGGATTATTTTAAATGTGACTTGACCTTTGGTATCGATTGTAGTTCCTTCTGGTGCTTGCTTTAAAAATAACTGAAAGGATTAATGAGTTTTTGTAGCTTTTATGTCAAGTTGGGTATTCCTGGTTGAAAGGATCTTTTTTTATGCCAACAATACAATTAAAACAAGTTATGGTAATACATAGAAAATAATCGAGATGCTGACTTAAATACGGATCAGGATGTGTTTTACATGGATGATAGGGACAAGATAGAAGTTGTAGAGGAAAGAGGGCAAGTTAAGATGAATCAGTTTGCAAGTACCAAATCCTCTACAGACATTGAGGGCAATACCAAGTGTCATGTATAGAACATAGTAATAACGTCTATTTATTGTCTGGCTTAAGCGATTGCATGTCTTAGTCAGGTCACTAGGAAGGAGCACCAGGTTTTGTCAAGACTGTCCAATGTCCACCACCCATTTTGATTTTGCTGTGTTATGGTTTGGGCTGGACACTTTAATTACCAAATTTGTGCTTGCACATGACAGAAATAAGCACTTTAAACCTGTTTGCTGCTTAAAGTTTACACACATCTTTCGCAAAAGGAATAAAGGTCACATTCCCATTTTAGCACTGATATCTGTTTTATAATCTCATTTCACTCTTTCAGCACCTTTTCCTTTCCTCCTCCTCAGAGAACAGATTGAACACATTCTGATTCTACATTCCATGTGAAGTTAATGCAGGCAAAATATGAGACACTTCTGTGACATTTTACTACCCTTTTTTCCCTTAGGCAAAGTTCACCCCTGTGCAAAGGGTCAACATAAGGCTTGTTCAGCTGCTACTAATATGAAACTTAAGTATTCAGTCTCTGCCCCAAAAGAATTTAATCCACAATATATATTATCTAGACATAATTTAATTTAAATTACTCTGCCTCTAATAGGCTCAAATACACCATTTCTTTACCTACAGCTTCACACAATACAAGACATCAGCTGAGCTGGGCTACCTATTCAGGTGTACACTTTTAATCCACAGAAAAAGAGGGTAATAAAAAATTATCCTAACTAAATTTGCCAGAAAATAAACATTCAAGTTGCTGACTTAAAATACAAAGCATCATAGATCCACAATATCATCAGATCTCAGCCCAGTCCTTTACCTCAGAGAAAAAAGTTGCAAAGTGCTTTTAGAACACTAGCAAACATGGTGGCTCTGTTGACTCGTTTAAACGTATTTCTCATTCTGTGTGCATTTCACCAGTGACACAGGTAAGCAGAAAAATTTTAGAATAGCTAGATTGTATTTGCCTTATTCAGAACACAGAGCAAAAAAAATGTTAGCATAAACAGTAAGGGAGTTTGGTAGAGAAAGTGTGTTTTTCCAGCTTCTTTGTTACCTAAACAAAAATGAAAGCTATCAGGAAAGGATTCTTAAAAGGAAAATCTATGCAGTATTAATTTTTTCAGCAGCAGCCAGAGTTCACGGTAGACATTTTAGAAGCTTTAACTTTAGCCAGCAATTTACAAATCATGATTAGTGTTTCATGTTAACTGTTGGTGGGTGAAGAAGAAAAATGTAGGAATAACAACCCAAGCTATATTTTGTTGAACAGCAATCTGAACACTCTCCCCCGCAGCTCCCCATTAGTATTTAGCAGCTTGGAATAACATGGAACATTTCTGAGTCCTAAGTGCCTCTTGTGAATGCTGGCAACATCATTCCACATGCTCATTAAGGTCCAAATTCATCCCAGATATAGCTGCAGAGGTGAATATGACCTATGCCCAATCACAGGAACCCAGTAATATGTTTTACATTGAGAATATCATCACTGTTCACTTGCACCAAGTGAACTTTTTACTGTAAAAAGTCTCTGCAAGTCCAATAGATGTTAACATAATAAAAACATTGTCTTGTGCTCAGCAAGAGCAAAGTAGCAGGGTATGCTATTAGACCTTAATGCAACATAATGTTCAGGAATTCCAGGGGGAAACATGAGGTTTACATCAGTGCAACAGATCCTGCTAAAGAGAAGGTTTAACCAGCTAAAAGAAAGTAACAGAAGATGATATTTCACACTAATAGGATGCAATTTTGATTTCCCATTGAGAGGCTGCTCTAATGCAAATCTGAGCTCATATTGTGTTAAGTAACATCTTACCTTATAGCATTCATAATACAAAAACATATTCGTCCCTCATCTCTTAGGCACATCTGAAGAGTACACTGCATTATGCTCAGAATAAGAGTATGTACTGTTGACCATATTATTTACAGATGCTTCATTTGTGCTACCATTTGTTCCCTCAAAACAATATATGTACCAGTTAAATAGGTAACAAACAGAACAGTCTAAACCACTATGTTTTTTAATTCAAAATGGTTCATATATGAAGCCATTTCTTTTTCTAGTTCCAAATAAAGAGAGAAATCAGCTTTATCAGGCTGCCATTTAAAAAACTTCTAACCATGTGTTACATCATACGTCTTAGGCCAGCAGAAGTTAACTTCTCATTATTTTCATTTTATTTCTACTAGGGCAGTAATCGAGGATCTTAATCAGGATCCTTCTTTTTGAAGAATTAACACACCTATCCCTCAAACACGTCCATCCAGAAGGAGATGCCATGCAGAATACACAAATGCAATGGAGGGTGTGAAGCAACAACAGGATAGCAGATGGAGGTGACTGGAGCAATCAATAACCTTAGGGCTTTTCTACACACATTAGATCACACATGTTACTATCAAGACTTCTACATAAGACTAAGATTGCAGCTGCTGAATAACATTGTGACTAATGCCTGGGATCCCATGTATAAACTCTGATAAGTTATGTCTGCATAAATACAGGAATGCTTAACATTTTTGTAGCTTTCTCTTTAGAAAAAGGAACAATGCATTGATCTTTCCCCTTCAAAATAACAGTGTTTGTGCTGTTGAGTTTTTCTATCCTACTTTTTTCTTTAGCACATATACTAGCCCCAGAACTAGTGATACATGCCAGAATATTCATATTCTTTTCTCAGAATACTGCTCACGCCAACATAGACAAAGCCTGTGTTTATAGTTGATAAATACAAGTAAAAATACTGCTGGAAGAGTTCCCACTTCAGATATGAACTTTCATCTCAAAATTTTGGCCTCTGTCCTGCATCATCTATGCCACTCTGAAACTTATCACATGCTAAGTATCAACTTCTCTCTGTCAGCATAAGCCTGTTTAAAAAGCATCAACACATGTCCACTTTGGGTTAAATAAGTGCTAACAGGTGATCCTGTGTGAACATGCAAACACACCCTATCTTTCCATGCTTCACCATTTTAGTATCATAGAGGATCCCAACATGAGAATACAACAGCAACTTAATATCATAATGACTACAAAATCTTTTCCCTTGAGCCATCTTTTGAAGCCTCGGTTTGACTTGGTTTGGAGGAAGGAGAAGAGACTTTTAAACTTAGTCTCTTCCCATTCCTCTAGACTAAATCTGAGCAGGAAAAAATTGCAGATGAACTTATAATGACCCTATGCCATTTATCTTTCTGGATTGACCTCTCAAAGTGTATCAGTTTTATGACATTACTAGTAATATCTTACACAAGTTGTAAGTAACAGACTGGTGCACTGAGGTTCTCTGTCCCCTTCCCTTTGTTGAGACACATAACAATTTGCAAGCCTTTAAACCAGAAGCACAGTATCTTCTTCCTTCTGCAAAAGCAGCTTAAGCTTCTAGAATCAGGAGTTCTAGGCATGATCCCTCCACCAGACAACATACCTGGGGTTATTGCATTGACTCCCAATTTTGAAAGTGATTCTGCACTTAGTATCACATCCAAAACATCCCGCTCTTAGCAAAAGCGGAGAGAGAACAGGATAGAAAACAGTTGGCAAGTGTAGGTGAAAATCTCTTCAGAGAGGCTAAAATTGCCAGCAGGGATGCTTGCCTAACTGCACAGGTGCTACAGACCTGAAAAGCTAACAGGAATGATGAGGAAGAAAGGATACGGCAGAAAACAAACAGATCTGTATGTGTCCTGTAAGGCTTTAATGTAACTCCAAATACCTACAAAACTAAACACAGCTGTTCAAGAGTATCACATCGCTTCTCAAAGTAAGAATGGCAGAGAAACCTGTGTTTTATTCGTGCATGATTTTGTATGCTTACCCCAAAATAAAACATGATGGTGAACTTGCTAACTGCATAAAATTTTATCACAGCTGAGGATTTTCTTACAATAAGTATTTGACACTTTGTTTTTAACAAAATAAAAGAGTGAAAATAATTTTAAGCAAAAAAGGCAATTTATTTTCTAGCTTAAGGCAAGGGCCTTGACTGAAAGGTATAGGGGGGACAACTGAAAAAGGGAAAACATGCAAGATTTTGGCATTTATATTGTGACCTCCATCATTTAAAAAGCAGCAGGTTCCTACATACATTAGCATGGCAGGCTTACCAAAATGAAAGCAGCATTGGAAGTACCATCTGAAGACTTATGGAATATCTATACAGACCATAAACAACCTCTTTGTCTTTTTCACACTTTGCAACTTAAATACATCTTTACAATGCAAACTGGCGGTAACAAATAGGTATCTTGCTTCTCTAGGCAGCAAGGTTAAAGCAACAATCTACTCTTCATCACTCCATTTATAGCCAGTAACACCAGCGTTTCCCATTCAGCACCTTAGCTGCCAAGAAAGAAGCCAATTGTCTAGTTTGATTTTTTCCCTAGAAATTGAAGTTTTTGCAGAAAAAAAAGTCAGTTATACTAAATATGACCAGATGCTACAACAAGAAATAGCCAGAAAGAGTTTTTTTAGTCACATAATAAAAAGTCAAATAAATTTACACTTGAAGATTTTAATGTGTATTAACTTTTCTTTCTTCCTTTAGCACAGTTCATCAAAAACAAAAGCAGTAAGAAGATGCGTCTGGGCAAGAATTCAATAGAAGTGCAGTGTTTATTACAGCTTCTATAAAATCAAAGGACTTTGTTATCTCTTCAATAACATCAATAATTACGTTAATGGAATAACATATTAACTGTGGAGGTTAATTAGAAGTGTACTTTCAAATACATTATACACAATTTGTGCAATTTGTTTTCCTGTCGTAGTCTGTGCAGACTTTTCCTGAAACACCTCTTTGAACAGAATTTTCTCCCAATATAAAACAAAAATGCACATCGCTTGGGCTCCACAGACTTGTTTATGTATCCTATAGCCTTTCAGTAGCCCATTTCTTAGAGATGTTATGGCAATCAGTTTTAGCTCTAGAACATTCTGAAAAGGCCACAAGCTTCAGGGAAGGGTCAATTCAGTCCTGCTGTTGGATGCACAAACTAGTGGCAAGAGATGAAAAAAAAAAAAAAATCAAACTATTTACACTTTGCATCCCTCAACACCTTTTAAGGTGTCTGAGCCCTTATTTAAACTGGGGAGTCAAGAGCAGGTAAAAGCCAAGGAAGGCATTTCAAAGAGAAAAGGCCTCCACTTTTTCCCCTCCCATAGTTTTGCTAAAGTGTTACTGAAAACGCCTAAGTGGTAAACTCTCCACAGGCATTCCTATAAAACTGGCACACAATGTTCTTACAGCACATGTTATTAGAATACAAGACTACCCAATACACAAACACTGTATGATACTTTCTGGTTTTCGTTACTCCTATATCACTTGAAAGCAAGTTGTTTTTTGGTGAGGGTGTGTTTGTTTTTTGGGTTTTTTTTTCAAGAAAGCAAGGCAACTAGTATCGGGTTTATTTTTCTGATGCAACAAGGTGAACTACCTGAAAGGCTGAGTTGTACCTGAAGAGTTGAATCAAGATGAATTATACACTTAACGTTTCTATATTTGAAGTATTAAATTGTTGTTTAACAAATTAATCTTTGTCTAAACATTACCATGGTCCCCTTTGCTGCCATATTAGTGTTCCTCACATGCACAATAAAGAAAATTAGTTTAGCAGCCAGAAAATGATTCTTCCACAGAATCTACAAACACTTACCTGCCAAACAACACAAAATAGGAGGGAAGATCATTTTTCATAAGAGACCACAAAACAGAAAAAGGAATTTAAGTCCAAGTGGATGTAATTTAACATAAGGATGACACTGCCCATTCATGATGGGCCAGCTGTTACTCTCACAAGAGTTGTCTTGCTGCTGATTTCTTTTACTTAACCTACCTGATGTTGGAAGCTAGAAAAGACTGCCTATCAGTACTGTCTTAATTTAGTTTTGAAGTGTTAGTCTCAGGATAAGAGCAATGAGTTTTCAGTCCAGCAGAGAGGAAAGGTAGTCTCGTGTCTGAGTACGCATTCAGATCTCAGAAGCAAGGACTTCAGGCATTTTTTTTTTTTTTTAAACTCATTGTGAATACCCGGAACAAGCAACTAAACCTTACCACGTGCTGCCAACTTGTGCCTCTGTACTTGATGTTTCCTGCCCTCACAGAGGTCCTGGAAAGAAAATCCTTGACGAGAAGATCACCAGGTTTCCTCAGTTAGTGGGCAAAGGGAGGGAATCACAAAGACAGTGGGGTGCCATGGGAGAGGCCAGGAACAAACAGGAGGGGGGATGCCCAGGCTTGGCACAGGGAGACTCTCTCCCCTGCCGTAGCTGCAGACCCCCATGCTCCTGGCCCTTTCTCAGGTGCAGTCACTAGCCAGAGTCACCAGGGCTTTCAGAGAGGCAGAGAAAACAGAGCTTCCTTCCTGCTGGACAGCAAATTTCCAATTTAAAATACAGATCCTGTATTATAGAGTAGAGCTTTGAGCTGACACCCTGTTAACATTCTCAGCCTGCTGTTAGTTCAAAGGGATAACACCTCAGATCAAACTTATGTAAAACACAATGATTAAAGTCTAGAGCTTAAATCACTTAAAAGAGTTTACCTGTAAGAGATGTGTCTGTGTTTTGATTTTATTTGTCTTCACATTACTTGGAAAAAAAAATAGTTTATATCTTATCAGAGCACCTTGGCAAATTTTAAAACTTGTGTTGTGGTTTGTTTTTTTTTTTTTTATAGCACCATGAATTACTATCTCAGGTCAAAAGGTAAAGTCTCCTTGCTGCAACTTATCTTTTGGTGAGATAAATCAGTATCTATGCTGATGCGAAAACTGGTAAATATGCTGCCAAAGGAGACTTGAGTGGTGCACAGCTCTAGCTGGAAGTGGGAAGGAAATCTGTTAACTTCAGATTTCACACCAATCCACGTAAAACTACAAATTTTACGTGTGTGCATATAGATATATACATAAACATGTTTGCAAACTTTTTCCTAGCAGATATAAGCAAAGATGCAACATTCAATAACACAAGGGTCATTTTGAGATTCTAACCTCACAGTTTTAATTAGATCAAAACGATGCAAAGTAAGCACACATTTCTAGAGCTACTAACTGTACCACTCAGTACTCCAAATGTGAGCACTTGCCATGGGAACTTTGTATGGATGCACTAATAATTTTATGATCTATTTTGCTTCTTACACGATGAAATGCTACCAGATTTCCACACGGTAATACCTAAAAATAGCTCTATACCACTAAGTTAAGACACTGACAGAGCTATATTACAGTGTTAGAATAGTTTAGTATCCCCAGGTGACAAAAGTCAATTAATATATGGGTGAGTATTTAGTGCCTTTCAAGTGAAGCTTTTACCAATTAAAAAACCCCACTCTTAATTTTCCTTTCTGTACAGTTTAATTAAGAGAGACAGTTTTCAAATCAACTTAAACACAAAAAAAAAAAACCTAACTGAGACATAAATGTGCCTAGACTGCCTACGAAATAAATATGCATCTTTATTCCAGAAAAACTAGATAATCCATTACAACAGCAAGGACAGAAGCTATGCTCCCTCCTTTAGAGAAGGAAAGGGACAGGTTCAAAATAATTTTTTTTTGTTGTGTAAACACACAGAAACACACACTAAGCTGGTTTTGTTCCAAAACAGTATTACTTAAGGGGGAAAAAAATAATCTATCATCTCATTCTTAAATATTTTTTTTGTTATTAAATCAAAGAGCAGAATTGCATAAACCTGAAGTGTTGCCTAGAAAGGCATGACATTAATTTATCCCTTTGGGAGTGCTCAAATAAGCTTCTTGGTGCTCAAATTAACACTTTTTTCTTTTGCTAAAACTTTCATTCTTCTTTCCAGTGATGGACACACCCAAGCAAATTAGGTATTGGGGTTTCAATAATCATTTTATCTTCCCCAAGACATTTGATGGAACTCACTGTCTGAAATTCAATTAATAAAACCCTACCCTATAATTAACCTATTAAGTTGTTAAATGCTTGAAGAATTGCTTTAGCACCTTGTAAAAACTATGGTTATGTAATATAACACGTACCATTGGCATGACACCATGCTTAATTGAAGAAAGATTGGTAAAAATAAGATTAACGCAACACAGACTTGAAGCCTATCACTGGATAGGAATAAGTAAATGAACAAATGCAACCTTGGGAAAAACAGCTCTTATTCTACAAATAAGTATCTAGAGACTATAGAAGATCAGAGCACAAACATCAGTCAACTATTTGAAAAAAGGTATATATTTCAAGGGAGATATTGGAACAGGAATAGCTAGCCTGTAAGAAGAAAGAAATCAGCATATGACTATGGTTTTAACTATTGCACTGTTGAGCCAGATGCACCCATCCCACAGCCACCCATCTGGACAACTGCCACTAAACACTCCCCCTGCTGGAAAAAAGGGAGCACCAGAAAGGTTCATAATCAAGGCCTGCTCATCAATAAAATTACACCTGGCATGGGACTAAACACCTAGAAGGCACATAGGGACATTTCTTAAACTTTTGTGAGGTGCTAGGACAACAGAAGCAGCAGCAGCACCTGCCATCACGAGTGACTGGGGGAGCAGAGAAAGGTCACATGTGAAGTCAGAGGGACTGTAACTTCTCTTCTGGAGAAAGCCCGCACCTCACTTCTGAGTAATCCCAGGTCACCTTAAACCTTGGCAGCAGCTTGAAGCTTTTTCTTCCACAAATCAGAAGTCTTGCCACATGCCACCTTCCAGAACATGCAGGGAGAACTTATTATGGCTAGTTAATTTTCTTAGCAGACATCTACTAAGAATAACTTCGCCTAGAGGCTTCCTCATCTGCCACAAAAGTGTTTCTCATAGCCCCTAACTTCCTGACCAAGAAGCCAGCAACCTACGTAGAAACCCACGTCTGAATTGAATTACAATTTGAGTGAAGTTCTAAACTCAGTGACCTTCTGGAAAATTAAATGTTGTTTTTTGCCATCCACTCAATGTCTCTGCCATCTAAAGTCTCTTGTTGTTCCAGTAACCCTTTTCTTTCTGCAAAATCTTCTTAGATTTTTATAGCTGTATTTATATTCTCAGGTGTAGACAGATAACAGCAAATTTTTGCCTTTGCAGACAGCCTACAAAAGCTAGAGTTATTTTGCCAGGTCCCCAGTGGAGAAAGAGATACTGCCAAAACATTCTCTGTACCTTGCTTAGGACTTTTGTTGGCCTGGAAAATTGACTAGGTATGTAAGGAGGTGGTGTTTTTTTTTTTTTTTTTTTTAAAAAAAAACTTGACTCTGAAGCAGGTACACTGGAAAAGCTTTAAAGTACAGATATACCCCAGTTGCAGCATCTAATTAACACAAAGTGTGGCACAACAATGCTGTTAATTATAAGTTATATCATCATCTGTTTCAATGCTCAAAATATTTACAAGCTCCAGGATGTTGCTGCCTCAGAAATTAAACCTCAAGAGAAGTATTTCAGTATCAGCTACACTCGTCACTTTAGAAAATCTGAATGTCAGATATATCAAAACTGAATACTAGTAACATTTCACCTCAAATTCCTTTTAATCCATTCACAGGCAGGTGACAGGTAAGGGCTTTAAATGAAGAGCCTATATAGCCAAGTAACATAACTGGCATATTGCCAAGATGAAAAGCAAAAGACAAGTTATCTATGCTGCAATATCACCATCATACACTTTGTTGCAGTGCCAGAGATGTTTTAAAGGGAGATTTGGCTTTTTGAACACCTTTAATAGGCTTCCTCAGAGTTTTAATTAGTAAGAGATCCAAGCAGTAGCTGACAGCTGGCAGAATCTCCTGTCGTGAGTTAAAGTCAACCTAATTAAGATTCTGGAAGGAAAGCATATTCCTTCCAACACCCTTAATCAGTCAGGCTTGGTTGGAAATGCAATATGGAACCTTTTGCCTTGACAACAGCATAACCTTGGAAATACAGCACTTCCAAACAATAATAATGGAGTGATTTCTGCATATGGAAGTTTAGTGAAACAACTACTAAATCTCTGAAATGCATTCTCCACCTTCCCCTTAATAAATGTTAATATAATTTAGGATTATTTGTGATACTTAAGATTTGGCATTTTATGACTGAGACATTTTGTGCTAGTGGAGTCATGGACAGTGACATATAAGCTGCCCCTCAGGGGTGACTCACCTTTTTTTCCCCTAGCACTTGTAAGGATATCTAGCTATTTACAGCTTGAGTGGAAATACAACTAGAACATTCGGGTTGAAACAGATATACACGGGCAAAGGGAGATTTGTCTTAACCACAAGCCAAGGGCTGTCTTGTCAGCTCAGGTTCAGTTGCCAGCCTGAATCTCCAAGTGTCTGTGCTCTTTGTACTCTGCTCTGTCTGCAGAGAGATGGCTCTCAGGGCAGAGGAATTCTGCCATTCAAACTTTGCCTCTGAAGCAGTATAGCCATAACTAGCTCAAACTTTAGGGTTTTGCAAGCTTAATCCAAGCTTTGACGCAGCTACCAATGGTCTGCCTACTGTTCACTTTTTTTTTTAAGCACACTTAAGATGCATTTGAGTTGCAAACTACAGCTTCACCTTGTCCTTTATGTTTACCTAAACATTGCTGTCTACAACCAATTCCTAGCACCTGGCCCCCTGCTGGTATGATGGACTGCAGACAACTGAAGATGCCTGATGAATATGGTCTGGAAAAAAAAAACAAAACAACAAAACCAACACACAACAGAAACAAACACAAACAACCCAGCACAGACCACTGTCTAGAGCAAGGACTGCCTTGAGGATCAATACAACTCCCAGTAAGCCCCAAGCACCACAGCGAATATGAAGATAGATTTGAACAGAAACCTCAGTTAGAATTAGAGTACAAAGTCTCCGCTGCCTTTCTTGCCTTTTTCTACCATGTACTCGCTGACACCTCAGCAGTGACTTTATACTCGTACTGACTTTCCACTCATTCTGCACATGGCCGGGTTCTCCACTGCCATATACAATGTACAACCATTTATCTCTTTGCAAATGTAAGAAGATTGCAGCCGTTCTAGTGCCATCACATTTTATAGTCCTTTTAGACAGCTGTAAATGACTGCAGAAGGTACAAGATAGTCGGGAATCAGGCCTACAGTACTTAAGAGTGATTACAATGAATATGACAATAATCCCTCTCTTTGTAAAACAAAATCCTAGGAAATGTGTATACACTGAGGTTAAAGCCTCTTGGAGCAGCTGCTAAGATGCTGCTTAGACTGCTCAATTATACTATTAAACCACCTGCAGCCACCCAGGTGGTTTGACTCTCTGTACAGAAGCTGTGCAGTACAAAGAATAAGATGCTGATTTCAATAGCAAATCTAAGGCAGCCCAGCCAGTACAAGCTGCAACGACTCCAAAAGAAGCTTCACCAGCAAACTCCTCTTTCCGTTTTCCCAATCACACCTGAATAGTCTAAACAACAGAAGTAATTGTGGCAGCTAACATCCCGGACCTAACAGGTGTCTCATGAGACACACAGGGAGCCCTGAGGAAAAGCACCAGGAGCAAACGTTCAGCATGATGCCATTTTGTACTATGATAAAACTAGTGACAAAGCTACCCTTGAGGTCCATGACAGCATTATGAATATTAATATTTAAAACTGGTTCAGTCTTATTTATCTTTTGGATAGTGCTTTCATACTTGCAGGATATACCTCTTCGAGCAAAGGCCAGGGAAGAGCTGCCTTTTACTTCTGATGTATTGCTCTTTAGATATTCAGATGGGTAGCTACAGGGCCACAGCCAGGAAAGCTGCATTTCCTTTAAGCTTCCATATTCTATAGACAGGCAGTCTCCTTGTTTTTTACTTTCAGCATTACATGCCCCACTTCTTAAGTCAGCTAATTTTACTTCTGCCATTTTCACTTCAGCTCAATATCCAAGTTACAGTTTCAAGTCCAGTGCAGTTAACATCTTATTCTCCATCTTTCCATCACTGTGTTTTCCTCTGCAAATCCCCAGCACACAATTTATTTCCATTACCAGGATACCTTCCTTGACTTAAGCTGCTGTGGAATTCACACCAAGTACACAGTCACAGCACTTGTACTTCCATTCTCTCCTCTGCCGGCAGCCATCGGGCAGCAATGGCCATCCTCCCACCATCAGCCCTTCTTCCCTCCTCCCTCTTCTGCCCACAGACTGCCACAGTTTTCTCTGAGTCCTGAATATCATCTCCCAGCCGGAGCTTTCCACCACCTCATCTTTCAAGGCCTTTACCTGCACCTCCACAAATGCTCTCGCTAGTACATACATCTTCTTTAAGAATTAACAAAGCAAAGACCAAAATTTAAAAGACAATTTATGAAACATAATACCAGAGGACACATAAGTAAAAATGTAACAAACCATTATCAAACAGTTTCTTGATTAAAAACTACTTTTATACTGGTACAACATTACTGACTTAAGCAAGTTATCTTTGAATTAATAACATGTAAGAAAGGCCAAATATCTTAGCAGACGTTTCACCTCTTCTCTAGAGCATACCACCTAACCCCCCATACTTTTATAGACAAACAAATGAAAAAACAGCTAGGTTCATTTTTTTAGGAAAAAAGCAAACTAGGAAGGAACCAAAGTCCCTCAGAAAACTTAATGCTTCAGGGCATTGACTTAAACCAGACCAGCAAAGCCCTACAAAACATCAAACAGGACAAACACAGACCTCAACCCTCCCCCTCCCCCTGCAAGATTATTGTCCCCTCATTGCTTCAAGAGGTCTCACATCACCTTTTAATGAGATAAATGAGGCAGAAATAAACATCACAAACCCCAGGCTTTCAAAACCAGGTTATGAAACCAGGTAGATATCTGCTTGTTCGAAGGGTTCATCCCAATGCCTTCAGGTCACCACACGAGAGGGGGCTGGGAGTGGGGCTGCACCGTGAGCGAGGGAGGAAGAGGAGGAACACTGGGAGATGCTGGCAGGCAGGGACCTCACTGACCCACGTACCTGCAGGGGCTGGCAGTGGCAACAGGCCCCCTTGAGGCTCAAGGATCATCAAGCTGGGTCAGGTCCAAGGCCAACCTTAGAAATCCTGAGGAAAGGCCAGTTCTACAGAGTGGCTGCCCACAGCCCTGCTAAGAATGACTACAGACCCCTGGCCCGAGCTTAAATAGTGCTGTGTCCAGGTGGGGCTGGTCAGGGTCATCAACATCTGCTGCCCAGGTGGGGCTGGTCAGAGTCATTGACATCCACCAGGGCCCTCAGCACCCCCACAAAATGCCACTTATTTCACCAGGCGGGGTTACACCTGTTACAACCAAGTAGGTTGATTTCAGCAACAACATTTCAAAGCACAAAATCCTGCATTAAATCTTACCTCATGCACTTAACCAAGGTGCCTGCCCTTAGCTTACAACTTTGTTTTTATTTATGGCTAAAAGGCATGTCAGAAATTGGGTACCCCTAAACTAAACCCTAATGTTAGTCCCAAACGCATGCCAAAGACATCAGCTACACATTGCACCTTCTAAAGTGACCTTATACACCAGGAAGGCCGAAGCAGCCTCGCTGGGGGAAGGTAAGCAGGCATCCCCACCGTCTTTACAGGCACAGAAGAATGTGTGGGCAGCTTTACTGGTGGGTCACAAATGAGTGGACAGCCTCCTCAAAAGTACCTGCGAATTTTTTCTATCACACAATTCAAGAAACAAAGGAATTCGATAATTAAGGGCAAGATGTTAAGCTGGTGTAAAGTGCTTTAGCTCCCTGATTTAACTGGTGCGAGGAAGGGTTTGCATGAGCCAGGATGTGGCTCAGCGATTGCTTAGTTGATACATTTACATGTAAAAATATTAACTAGAAGATTGGAATTGCAGTATTTAGGATTGCGATGTGAGACAAATAAAAGACAAACAGGAATCTAAAGTAAACCATTTTCTAATTTAAGCTGCTCCAGTGTGGAAAGTCTCCCACCCCAAATTGTAATTTTTTGAATAGTACCAAAGATTTCCTCTCATCTATAGGTTCTAATTTGTTGAATTACTGGTCTGTACAATTTGGTACCCTGCCAGAAAAAGTGGACAACAACTGATGCCTCAGTGAGGACTTTCTGCCCTGTTACATCTGCTCTGCTTGCACTAAGCAGCACAAAAGGTGAGGATATGGAGTTAAATTTTTCCTGATCCCTGAGGCAATCAGTGTATTCCTTGGAGTATGAAATTTGATTACACTTATTATCTTAGCTTGCATAGCTCTGACTGTCCTTACTGCATATAAAATACTTCAGTCTTGTTAAAGATCCTGCACAGCACTTGACTCGATAGCTTCCTCAGGCAGAGAATGCTCCAGGTGGACTGTGCTATGTGAAAGTCCACCGACCCGAACATCAAAATATTACATTTCATCACTAAGAGTTTACACCACAGGCCAAGGTGGAAGCACATGATAATGGAGCAGCCTGGGGAAGCTTCGACTATCATTGCTAATGCAGCACCTGTTCTAGAAGTAACATATAGTTATACTCCATCCTCAGTGGCTGTCAATGCAAGTCCTTTCAGGGACACTAATTTTAACCTCAAAAACTGACAAATCATTTTCTACTTGGCAGGAAGAGCGAAAGGGAACCTGACTGAATAAAAGACCACAAAATGCCTGAAATGAAGAACATGTTTTTAATTGCTTACTTCTCTCCCACCCTAACGTTGGTCTGTGATGGATGATGTGAAAAAAGAATCCTCACTAAATTCTAAGTAAATTAGGATCAGCAGAAGTGGCACTACATTTATCTTATTCAGTGATAGCCCTTTGTTTCTCTTTGGTGTCATCCTTTGGTCTTCTAGTTTATGGTATCATTCAGTGTGAGGGCTGAGATAAAAAGGCTAGAAGATTAATAGAGTAGAAGGAAGGGGTGAAGGCCAAGAGTTCTCATGACATGCAGATTAAGTGTATTAAGGAAACACATTATGATCAAAATATGCCTTTCTTGGTGACAAAATTTGCTAAATTACCCAGTGCAAGAAGTGGTGCTTCTGAACATAGCACAGTTTACTTTTAAGTAACTGACAAAGGAACATGCACCAATAAGGAAAACTCGTTTTTTTTTTCTTTCAACAAAGTGCCTTACCTTGTTGCTCTTTAAAAAGGTGAGTGATAACAAAGTAAACCATTTAAGCAGTAGTGCATTTCAAAGTTCAGTGCAAAAGGAGCCATGGCTGCTCAAAACTTTTGAAAAAAAATAATAAACCTGTTATTTGCTTTTGCAAGACGTTCCAGAAAAAAAAAACCCACCTTAGTGTTATGACAATGGTTGTCCAGCAATATATAAATGCTCTGTCTGCCATCTCCCCCACCCTCTTCCCACCTGCAAGTAATATATCCCAGAAGTACCTGGGTAATTCTGGGAGAAAACACAACATATCAAGTCACTGAACACTACGGTTACAGAAAGGTTCCATTGTTCACTACCCAGTTAAGCCACATTCACTGCGTTTGAGAATACAGCACTGACTCAGATGGCATTGTAATTGTAAGCTCATTTATTCAGCAAATACATAGAGTGCTGTAACTTTCATTTGCTGTAGTACTACAAGAATGCCTCAAATATAGGAATAATTATTTAACAAAAAGCATGCTGCCAAGGTTGAGAGAAATTAATTTGGAAACAAGTGGCATATTCATGAGAATGTTTCCTTTGCTATTTGTATGCCTCCAACACAATCCTAATAAGTACTTTTGAGAAAATAATTGACTTGGTCATTCAATCTGAACATGTATTTGAAGGTTATTAGACTCAGACACATGTCCACAGAATTCATATATTGAAAGCTCAATTAAAATTGAGATACAAAATCAATCTTCTAACACAGTCATGCCGTCTCATGATAGTAAAACATAACCATGCTCACATCAGGTGCTGACACTGAACAATTCACCTCATTCTTAAACTTTTCTTTCTCTCTTGCCTAATTTCCCATTCATTTTGTCACAATTCTGAACACCTGTTGTACTAACAATCTTACTTTGGTAAAAGCTGCAAAGCTCTATGCATGTTTATATGTGTCAGCATATAAAAAATAAACATGCAGGAAATTCAGAACACGCCAGTAAAAGGAAAAAATGCTATGAGCTGTAAGTAGCTTTGTTTACCTCTTTTTTTTTTTTTCTGTTTTGTTTATCTCAATCTTTCCTGAAATATTTGAGGACCCTAATCAAGGTTTCTTGGAAAAATTGTGCTAAGTACTTCGGCGTAGTGTTGTATCTGAAGACAAAAGAGCTGAAGGTTGAAACAATACAAAAAAGCTCTGAACACATCCATATGTGTACAATTTAATATAAATAATAGATGTCAATGGTGTCAATTTGGCAAAACACTTGAGGCCTTGTTTACATTTAAATATCAGACAACTTAGATTATAAATTGCAGCTAATTTCTACTCACATTCAGATGCTGACCATTCGTTGGTAAAAGAAGAATTTAATTCTATCTTAAACCTTAATTTAGTAGGACATCCAGTTTAAACCTACCTCACATTTATAATGGCTGCCTAGTCAAAGCATCACAGGGAAACAGTGGTCTATAGCATGAGCTACCAATGTCACAGTCACCACTGTAAAAACCCCAACAAAAATCACCCTTTATTTTGCAGATGCCAAAGCCACGACTTAATTTTTGTAAAATCATATAAAATATGGTGATTTTTTATGAATATAAAAAAATCCGCAGAAATAAAATATCTTGTCATGATGACCAAGATCTATAGCTCAAGTTTATACCCCCTGAAAGATATATGATCTAGTTAGATAGATGAGGATTCATGGCAGTAAACTTGAGTCGTCACAGCTGAGAAAGTGATGAATTGTCAGAAATAAAAGATACAGCAAAATACTTCAGGTCCAATTAATTCTCAGGTTTCATCTTAAGCATCAATAATTTCCACGTCTAAAAGCATAAATGCAATTAATTAAATCGCAATTAAAGAATGTTCTCTTTCATCACACCGGGTTAGCTCACCTCAGACAGAATTTGTTCATATCCCTAATCCTAAAATGTTAAGAAAAGAATGGGAACTTCCAACCTGGGTACTTTTGGACATGCAGTGCTATTTGAGGTTGCTGTCTTTTTAAATGAGGCAATAAAGAAGTGTACTTCAGAGCACAGTAACCAGGCACATTCGAGTCACTCTTCGTCAACACTGCTGATTTGCCTAGTGGTTGCAATCACCTGCTTTTAAACCCAATCCTACAGCTACATTTCACTTAGACATCTAAACCAAAAATAATTTCACTGAGGCTTTTGGCCTCATATATGGAGCTCCTATTAATTCTTTAGAGAAATTCTGTTATTATGTCTGCCAACTGTAAGATTAATATAGCTGAACTAGTAAACAGGGAAAGCAATAATCTAAACCTATTAGGCCTTTCAAACAATTGCATTATTGTTCTCTACTGCTTTCCTCTCTGTTTAGCCAAAATGCCATCATTGTGATTTTCTACACACTTTGCAATTCAGTGAAAGCTGAAACTCTTCTTTTTCTGAGAAGTGTAATTCTAAGCAGGGTAATTTTCTAAGCATTGTAAATTATACACACATTGGTTGAGAGAAAAAAATAGAGCCACATTTCTTTCTGCTCATTGTGGCACTTTCACAGTCAAGACAAGGAAGTATTTATCAGCTTTTATAAAGTACTAACATGGTCTGATTAGACTCTGCTAAGATTCTTTAGATGTATTTCATAAAGGATGCCTTTCTGACAAAGTTCTTGAAGCTTATTATCAGAATCACCCAGCAGTGGATTACCCAGATGAAACACTTTTGCGCTAACAGTTTTCCCCATGCTATTGTGGGCTAGAAAAAATATCAAAATCATTCTGCAGAACGAGGCTACGGTAACTAAACATGTGTTCCATTTTATTTTGAAGCATTTGCATTCTCTTTTACTGACAACATAGAAATTCTAATAAGGGAACATATAAATCAGGTACAAAATGCAAAGTAACTCTAAAATGAATTGGTTTATGCTGGTTTTAGGATTTTGCTATGAGGGTATATCAATGACATTTTCTACTAATATACACACAGCAGTTTGCATGTTAAGCACAGTATTTTCAAAAGTAGCCAAGTGCTCTAGGAACATATTTTCCTTGCAATTCACTGGTTTAGTTTTTCTTAATCACTTTGTATAGCGACATACTGATACTCATATAACTCAGCAACAGTCAGTTGCTTTGTTTTGTATATTTTGAGTTGAAAAATGTTTATTTTCCATTCATATTATTTATATTCAACTGAAGTTGAAAAGACTCATCTGAAAAGACAATTTCTGACAAGGCATCACCTGCCCAGGGATACCACTGCTTTCTACCGCTAGCACAGCACAAAGCAGGTCAGTTTAGGAAAACAGTGAGGTTCAGGCCTTGACGGCAGTGACCTGAGAAACAGGTCTTGACTCCAAACAAGATCTGCAGGCAGGTTTGGAGAAAAGCAGCTGCACTGACTGCTGGGCAAGTGGGAATTCAGGATCTGCGGCAGGATTTTAGTGGCAATGTGAACATTCTGCAGATCCTATCACTAGGCTCACAGATGCAATGGCCCAGCATTTTCTTTTCCAAATTAGCAGACTGTGCATGTTGTTTGTATACACTGTTGAATATTCTGTTTATTTTAAATCCTTAACTGCTGTTACAATGAGCACTTAACACCATATAATAACATCATTAAGTTTATATATCAAAAAAAGGGGATATTCAGATGTGTCTTTTCCCAACTACTTTTTAAATTGTGTGCATTGCAGAAATGTCCTGTAATGATCTCTGAGAACAGAAAAACAGCTAATACAACAATTTTTCTGACTTGCTGTAAGGACAGTATTGCAAACTAATTTTTGCATCTAGCAGCAAATTGGATTTTGTTTGTAAAATTCACGGCAATAATATTCACATTACACACATGTGCGCATTTTCACCCCTTACTTCATCTTTGTCAGAAAGTTCTCATCTATTCATTATCAAATTTCATCCCCATTTAATACAAATGCAGTGATTCAAAGTTTACACTTTAAAAATGTGAAAAAAAATAGGCACCAAAGTGGTCATTCAACTGTGCAACTTTTAATCAGGGAACTGATATCACTTCAATACAGTCAAACCCAGTAAAATTGTTTTTCCTTCCATCAACTCTGAATTTGGATATTTGATGTCAAAAAGACTTTTATTTATAAAAGTTAAGGTACCATTGGCAAGTGAGGTTGGAGGAAGAAATCAGAAGTATTACTGGAGAGGAAAACAAAGGTTGAAATGGTTGAGGCTTGGAGTGAACGAGATCTAGGTTACATGCCTGTCTGTGATACTACATTACTTTCAGGCACTGGGCAAATCACTTAAGTTTCATGTTTTGGTCCTCACCGATGAAAAGAAAATAATCCTTTCTTTCTACCCTTATAGAAGGCTGTCCCTTAGTTTTAAGAAAAGTTTCTTAGTTTATGAATTTATGTGTGCATATGTACGTGCAAGTGTGTATGTAACACATATTTAAATGATAATAGAGATACATACACATATATGTAATCTCCACTGGAAAAGCCATCTCTGGTGTGGATTCCAAACACTGATGCTATATAAATCAGACAATAAATAATCTCCACAAACTTTAACTATCCCAGTGCAGAAGAAAAGGAATACGGAAACAGGAGTCTGGGAGGGTGCCTGGGAAAACACGTGCACATGCGTGGGTATCTATTCTTGTCTGCACAGTTGCCCTATGGTTAATTTGAATGATTGGGAAAAGGGAGGCAAACATAAAACCCTACAACACATGGATAGCCTAACACTTCTGACTTTCAAAAGGGCAAGTGAACAAATCTCTTTCACTGCTGGTATTTCAATACAAAGACATGCAACATATGAAGCAACATAATTTACTTTGACAGACCATCATTATTTGTTAAGATAAATTAATAAACAGCACCTTTGGGTGCAGACAATTCATTCAGTACCTGTCGCAGTTGATTAGAGTATCTGACTGAACTGTAATGAAATGGAGAGTGCATTAATATATGATAGTTTCCTTTGTTTACTTAATGCAGAACAATTACCGCTTATTCATTCCACCAATCACAATTTTCTCATAAACAGTGAGCATTTCTACCTCTTGCTTACATTGTTGAAATGAAAAGGGTCATTACTCACATTTTATTATTGCCCAGAGCTCTTAGCTACTGTGAAATAGGGGAGTTGTGGTGATTTAAATATGTAACATGTAGTCTAACTAATCACATTTGTTTGAAAGATCTATGATTAGCAATATTAAAACAAAATAACAATGTCTGAACGTTCTATAAATTTAATCTTAGAATGTTGTACCCTCTAACACTAATGCTATTCCGATAGTGTGTGTATACGGTAGACAACTCATCAGCTTGAATGTTATAAATATGAGTAGCATTTGTAAATCATCGGTATTCCACTCCACTAGCATTGCCCTTTGCAAAATGTTTTCAGGTCATCCTAAATTAATTTGTCACTTTTTGCATGTTACAAAGATAAAAAATACTCAAGTTAATTTTTTTAAACTGCCTTCGATTACCATTCTCCTGTGGGATATTGCAGATTTCTTTTCCAGTTACTACTGTACATTATTACTCAGTATCCCTCCCTCTTTCATTTTATTGCTACTACATCTTCTGGTGCAGGAACGCTCTCCTGCAGTAGGCATGTAATTACTTAACCAGTAACTTTCCACAGGGAACGATATTATCTTTGATTTATCCTATCCAATCTTCCTCAAAGGGACCTGATTCTCTTCTAAGGTTACTTGACATCATTCTAGCAACTTGAAGAGTACTTTCATACTTTGTAATCATTGTTTGCTACCAAGTACATGTAAATGACTAATGCACATGGGAATCAAGACCAAAGGGTTAAATTCAGCCCCAGCTGAAGTATGATCAGTATAGCCACTGACTTCAGTCAACCCAAAATTTCATTTTCTCTCCATTATTTATGCTTAAGATCTTCATTGTTGTCCTGGTTTGAGGTAAAACAGAACCAATTTTCTGTTCAGTAATTTTACTTTGCAGCTAAGCCTCTTCTAACTAACCGAACTATCTGAAATTAACAGCATATTGTCCAGACACTGTTTGCTCCCAGAGTGGTAAGATCTGATTATTTATAATTTATGCCAAGGGATGGTATGCAGAGAAGTTCTTGCTTGTACTCATTGCTACAACACTCAAGAGCAGCTAACTTTGTTATTTGCCCCGTTGGAGGGTCAGAAGCAGAAAAGCGTAAAGGGGTCGCACCTGCGGGGAGGAGCAGACAGGACAGGTGACCCAAAACTGACCAATGGGGTATTCCATCCCATCTGCCTCATGCTCAGTATACAAGCTGAGGGATCAAAGGGTCAGCTCTCTTNAGGGATCAAAGGATACATCTTCTTTCTTCAGTGGCCAGCATCTGAGGATGTTTCTGTCTGTTCATCTGCCTTTGATCCTAATCCGTGTGTTCCTGAATCCAGATCCAGAATCCAGTTCCTGTCTGTTGCTGAGTCCAGTATGGGACTTTCCCAGTGCCTGCTGGTGACGTGATCATCATCCTGGGAGCTTGATATGGGTTTTGTATATATTGTACATATTTCATTAATGAACTATTAATAATAAAATAAAAATAAAGTAAAGTAGTTCAGTTTTTTTTTTTAAACTCCTCTCTCTCTCTCTCTCTCCCTCCTCTCCCTGGAGAGAGGGGTGGGGGAGAGCATCTGTCATTCGTTTCCGTGGCCAGTCCGGCCCAAACTACGACAACTGTATATGCTGAACTTCTCCTGCTTATACAGGCTTCACTAGAACAGAGATCAGTGGTGTGAATGCTATATTGTCTGGCACGAATTCCTTAGTTCTATTATTTCTGCTGATGTTCCTACTGTGTCTTTTGATAAGTTAATGAAGTTTAATTTAGTAGGAGCTGTGGGTGCTAAATATACTGAAAATCCAACCATTTTTGATAGGGAACCCAATTACAACTTAAATCACCTAATTTCAGGTAGCTAGACCCCCTGCACCATGTAGAATTTTCAGGCAATAGGCTTGCAGTTGCATTATCAGGACTAATCTGTTCATACAAGACAATTAGGTAATCATTAGTATCCTACAGAACCACTTACAATTAAACCTTACCTCAGACCTGTGGAACATTCAAAACCACAAGAACAACAAAAATTTTGTGAGCAGGCAGGCGGCTGCCTTCTCTACACTTTGGAGTCTGATTATGGGTAAACCGTAATAAAAACCAAAAGAAACCATTTCCATTAGTATTTATTGGAAGCATATTGTCTATCTAAACACTTTTAGGGCTTTTATTTGCATAATAAGAATGTTTTATACTCATTAATATATTTTATCTGTAGCTTACCTCTGGGATTTTCTATTCTTCTCTGAAGCTGAAAAGCAAAGGAACTGAGTTTGGCCAAGGTCAGACAAACTCAGGCTGAACTGCAAAGTGAAATCCTGAAATGACACAGCTGTGGCCTCTCAACAGTCATTCTTCCACCATTCTGTGCTATAAGATAGAAATGTTTTCTAATATTGTTAGTGCCTTGCTTTCTTGTGTCGTACAAGTATGTGGAACATGGGATAACTCAACAAAACATGCAGTGCACGTGGGAGAACAGCACTTTTTAGAAGCTGTAATTCAGAGATTCCTAAACAGAGCTTTCTGCAGCTCCTCCCAGCACAGCTCTGTGCCAGCTGCAGGCGTGGAGGAAGGCAGCATTCATTGCCCAAGCTGTCGTAGCCTGGAGGCAAAATCACGGGAATTAAGCTTTTTAAACTCCTCTTTCTTTCTTGTAGCTGTTGCCCAGGCAATTTTCTGCATATGATGAAGGGGAAGCCAGTGGCTCCCTTGGGAGCAGCTCTCCTGTATGTCACACACCTAGGCCAGCTCAAAAGCCTCATGGTCACCCTCTGTGAAAAAGGCAGCACATCGTTTTGATGTGCTGGTGTGGTACAAATACCATTCCTGGGAGCCTCAGATTTAACGAAGGATTGAACAGATCTTCTTTTTACATATCTTTGCGAGAAAGTCAGTATTTCATGGCACTGGTACTTGGACCACTTCTATTCCATTTAATTAAGAAATGCTGAAATGCGGAGATTGATGGATGGAATGGGCCTGTCCCCAACGCCAGTGAAGTCCAGGGAACGACTCCTTCAGATGAAATGGACTTTGCATTAGAAATTAAGTGCCATGTGGCTGTACATACTGCTGACACAATCACTGTAATTTCAGAAAAGAGCTTGTTCTTAAGAGACACTCTGAAGGCTTCCTGTGTTTAAAAAAGAAAGAAAGAAAGAAAGAAAGAAAGAAAGAAAGAAAGAAAGAAAGAAAGAAAGAAAGAAAGAAATTTTTCTCTTAAGTCTGTTTAAGCTTCTTAACTGTATCAAAAGGCATGAAAAGAGTTAGGAGAATGAAGCTCAGAGGAGAAAAAAGAGACAGTCAAAAGATTTTTGAAAGAATTAAATATTAGTAGGGATGATATGAGGAAGTACAATAGAGCCACAATGTTTGAAGATTTACCTGTTCTCTGCCATTAGGTGCAATGATTATTTCCTGCTATTTGCCATTGGGAAGAGATGCTTTCAGGGAAGAAAAGGCATTTTTGTAATCCTAACCATCACTCTTATTGTTATTGAACCCTTGCACAAGGGAAATCCAATAGGTTCTTTGAAAAGCAAAGACTATATTAAAGAGGGATTTCACTTTGCAAATATACAGCCTGTAAACATGAGAGAAAAAAGGTAATACAATAAAATACAAATCAACACTGAAAAAAAACCCTCGTGCAGTTATTTTAATTATTGCTTTCCTGGATTTAAACTACAAGCAACTTTTAGAGGTTTTTTACAAATGAGATGTACTTAGTGTTCATCTGTTTCAGGAATACATGCTTAAAAGCTGCCATACAGTGCTTACACAAAGCATAGCAAAGGCTACTCCGATAAGACTTACCATTGTCTAATACGGGCAACTAATGATTGACAAAAGAGGTATCCAAGCACCTGGACAAAACCCAGAAAGTCTGCTTACGCCATTTCGGGTGTGTTTGAACATTTCTATTGAAGTTTAAGACATATGTATTGCTTTTTCCTTTACAACATGCTTTCTGAACAATAAGGTAAAAGATAAACTGCAGTTACATGCAGCTGGAAGAGAAATAAACGGGGTTTAGACAGGTATCCATTATTCTACAACAGATTCTAACTTCACTTAGTGCTATAGCATTATGGGCTAGAGATTCCAGATGCATTGGGAGACATTTGACCTATATTTTCAAAATGTATTGCGTATTGGGAATATTTGCTCCCACCGCTGTGCTGGTATTCACTGCCCCTTTGGATAAACTGATCTGGCTGTTTGTGAGACACTGTGCCTCACCAGAATTACATGGATTAAAAATAAATCTTCCCACTCCCCTATTCTTTTCTTCACACCCATCTTCCATTTCTTACTCCTGACCTTCTTCCCACCCTTTAACACACTGCTGACAATACTTACAGACGAGAGATGGGCCAAGTCCATTAGGTCTATTAACCAACTCTTCTCCTAAGATTCGGGTAGTTCAATGTTACCTGCGAGGAAGTATAAAAGGAATAAATAAAGGAAATATGTCTTTAGCTGAAATAACAGCGAGTCTTTAGCAGAAATAGTAGCAAAAGAAGGAGCTGAATGCTTCTCACCAAATAAAAAAAATGCTGGTGTCATGCCAAGGGAAGAGGAGGGGAACAAAGGCCAAACAACTAAATCTGATACTGACAGGTCAAGATTTGGCAAGCGTGAATGGTATGGGACAAATGGAGACAGATTTTTCAGGCTACCTAAATTCCATACCAAGACGAGCTAGATTTTCAATCTTTGCCTTGAGGGGGAAAAAAAAAAGTTTATAAAGAAAAATATAATGGAGTTACAGTAAAAACTTTAATTTATTATGAAATCTTAACACTCAACTATTATCAGGTAAGCACACAACTTAAATATCATTGACATTTGAAATGGTTATACCAAAGTTTGCAATAAAGTACCCAAAAAAATGTAGGTAATAGCTGTTAGTCCTCAAAGGATTTCAAAGGAAATCTCCACATGGCTAATATTTTATTGGGAACAACTGAAAAGCCAGTAATTGTATATATTTTGGATCAATCATTATTCTCTCCAGTACCACTGAGAAACTGTCAGTTCCATTGCTGAAAATGATCCTTACAATGTAACCTAAATCAAAAGATACAATAATAACATTGATTTCAAATCCAGTTTTTAGTTTTTCAATAAACTCCTGACATAGCAGCCACTTTTTTTCTCCATGAATCATATTTTGACCATGATTTCTTTTCATGACTGCATCTTACAGTGATTTTTTTATTATTAAAAAGAACACATCTTGCAGCTTCTCTCTTTCTTGTTTTCATTTAGTCTAATATTTTGTATTACTTCATCGACCTCAATAGCAAGATTTTCCCTTTCATTTATTTAAAGCTGCATTTATTTAACCTTAGCTAGAGAGGAACAAATGCTTTTACAGTCCAGACAAGAAGTCTGAATAAATTGGTACAGTGAGTGTAAAGTCCACAGGGTAATCTGTAAGTGTAGATTATGCTTTCTATTATAAAATACAACTGTGAAGTACTTATATGTAAAAGCTGTACTAAATTTTAACAGTACATCACAGTTGCAAATCTATATTTTAAAGTGCTGGGATGTTTTCTGCTACCAAATAAATTTTTATCTGTGAAATAGAAATATGGCTTTAGAAGCCTATAAATATGGGCTTTCCTTGCCTTGGAAGGTTATGAGATTTATCTTAATATGAATTGTAGGTAACAGCACTGACATACTGTAACTTACCATGATTAGGCGAAGTTAGTAATACGCCAGAGAACTGTTTCCTTGTATTACGTGAGTCCTCTTTGTGGGAAGAGAAAAAGAACAATATGATGTATACATATCAGGAAAATAAAGCAACACACCACTCCATGTTTTTCCAGAACTTCAAAGTAAATGTACCTCCATTTCATATTTTAGGGTGATATATACTAACCATTTGTGGGAAGGGGTATATGTAGCAAATGTTATTTAAACTAAAAAATAATTCAGACAGGATTCACAGGAACTTCATTTTTTTTACTTATTTTACTCTTCTATCACTCTTAAAAATGGTTTGTACCCTCAATAACATTACTCATCCAGCAGCCTTAATATGTTTGTTGTAAAGATGAATGGATGAGGTGTTTAGAGTTAATGATCTGTATCATATTGCATCCATTTAGCTAAAGATATATAATCCAATGCAGTTTGGTTTATATTGACTCTTATTCAAGAACTATATCTTCAAAAGGCCATCATGCTATCCTGACAGGTCAGAAGATGAAAATAAATAAGACAATATATTCAACTTTCTGTTTTTCAGATAAAGTCTAGAGACTATTTGATAGTTTTACTTCTTATATTTTACAGTGATATTAGAGTTATATATCACCAAATTACAGTCACATTGCATTTTATCACTTCAACTTTATTTCTGCTTTGGAAACATTTGTAGTTCATTATAGTTTTGCTAGCATAAACATATTCTGTGTCTGAGTGTGCATGAGTATGTATATTCTGAATAAATACATCTGATTTCAATCACTTCTAAGTATTCCTATAAACTGTGTCTTTTTATGTCTATAGAATGAGATTCACCTCAAAGTAACGGTTACCACGAAGACATGAAGCAATTTAAAATAAAATAATTACTAAAAGTCTTAGATAGTATTAAGTGTAGCCTTTGGACAAGAATGAATTAGTATGCTTCCTAAGTTCAGTGCTGTCCTCTGTTTCTTGGATAATGCTGCCTTTTGGGATTATATCGTTGTGCCTAAAGTCAACTGAGGAAAGGTATGAGTAGTTTGAGTTCCTTACTTTTTCAGCTAGGTTGGGTCAACAGAACTGGACTGGATATGTTATATTTAGGTAGTACATTTTCATCAAATATTAAAAAATGCTGGAAAGTGGAGAGTCATTTTCATTTTCTGACTTTTGTCCTTTTTGGGTTATCTTTATTATCTGTAAAATAATCTCTTATCTCCAATTTACCAATCTCAATTAGATATTATAAGGTTACATACACTTTTCTAATGTGACCATTGCCAAGTTTCATCTTAAATATGTGTTATCTTTTATAGCTAGTGAACGGCTCTCCACAATCTACGGTCAAATATTTAAATTTATCACAAAGTTCCAGGTGCTGAACACGTGAACACCAACATACATCTAGGCAGTGTAGAACAAACTGGCAGTAGGGTCCTAAATATGCATTCATGGCTCAGCTGTGCTCTCAGTAGAATCAATGCCAGCACCCTTAGTGTAACACCAGGAAGAAATTTTAGCAATATGTTGAGTTAGAAGATACTTTCATACATATGATACAATGCAGAAGAGACAAGATATTTTTTGTACAGAAAAAATATATCACACAAACCAATTAGAATTTTTTCAGGGAATCCACAAGCACATGAAGGAAAAACTTGTTGATTTAGTATATATATATATGTAAAGTCACTTTTCATAATGGGTGGGAGGGAGTTAGCAATGGAGATCTACAAGTATCTATAAGAGAACTGGTGTCCCTCAACATATTTATTAATGATCCAGAAAAGGCATAAGTAATGACAGGGCAAAGTTTGCTGATGGGATAAAATTATTTAAGGTACTAAAGACAATACCAGCAAAGAGCTGGCAAGAATCTTATGATTCAGAGTGACAGAGTGTGACAGATAAAATTCAGCACTGATAAATTCAAAGTAACGTACCTGAAGGAAAAGCAGTTTTAACTACATGGATACACTGATGGCTTCTAAATCAGCCAGAACTCAGAAAGGAAATCTTAATGTTATTGTGGACAGTCAATGAAAGGGTTAGCTCAAAAAAGGGAAGATGATGATTAAGAATTGTTAAAAAAGTAATAAAGAGCTAGCCAGAAATTGCCACCAGGGTCACTGCATAATCCCGTGGTATCTTCAATATTGCATGCATGCCTGTTCTCTCCACCTCAAAAAAAGATACAGCAGAATTAAAAAGATACCATGAAGATTAACAATGATGAGTAGAGCTAATGGATCACCTTCTGTGGAGGGAGAGATTAACCAGAATAGGATACTTTTGTTTGGAAAGAGATGTCCCAAGTTAAATATGATAGAAAGCTATTAAATCAATTAATAGAACAGAACAATAATATATAACTGTTTTGTATTATTTTACAGCAAAATAATAGGGAGCATAAGCTGACATTGTTAGGCAACAAATATAAAACTATTCAAAGTACTTATCACACAGAATGCAGAAGTAAATAGGGAAACTCACTGCTGCACAATATTCTGGAGCCACAAAGCATATCTTTGTTGGTTTTGGTGTTTTTTTTTTTAATAGCACTATTTGAAGAAAAAACTCACCAAGTTGTACTAAACACCAGCCTCTAGTTTAGGAACTCCTTTACCCAGAGACTGCTGGGAAAACAGAAGGTCTATCAGGGACAGTCTGTCTGAATGCATGATCTGTTCTTACAGTCTTTCCTTAAGTTTTTGGCTACTGGACCAGGTTGCACTTTGTCCTCATCCATATGCTGGCTTTTTGACATGTCCTTAGTATGATAAACATTGTGCTTTCCAAAGCATGAGCATAAATTCCAATACATTAAGAGAAACTCTATTCTTTAAAACTAAAGATTACAGCAGAGCTACAGATACTAAAAGCTCTCAGCTAAAGGACCCCAAGTCTGCAAAAGCCAATTGCTGTAGGTATCACTATAAACAGAGTAAATGCTCTAAGTAAACCACTGGAATTATTTCCATTCTTGTTCTTCAATAGGCTTTATATGTTAACTCCACCCTAGAACTGATCAAGTAGACCCCAATTCAGAAAAAAAGAGGCGGTATATTTAGAGAAGCCTCTAGTTATGAGGTGCTGAGTGACAGGGATGCATAGAATCTTATTTTCAGGCTACTTTTCAGAACACTGATTTTGTAGAAGGACCTCTGTGAACACTGGTTTCTAATCTTCCTAGATGACGGAGCACAGGCCACGTCAGTCCCCAGTATCTGACAGGCAGGATCAAAAAGCAAGCAAGGAGCTGCAGTTTTGCAAGCTTTGATGTACCACACTCCCTGCTACTGGAAGATCCCGGCTCTGAGCCTTCGTGCTGCTGATATAGAAACTACATGTGTGAGAGACCAGGTCAGAAGGCTTAAGTGTTTGAAAGGTGTACAGGGTTTCTGTATTCCACAGATGGGTGCAGTTTTCACATGCAGAGGCAGGTCATACCTGAGAAGTTAGAAGACGGTGGTAATGACAGTCTTTGTTTGCAAAGGTATAGAGAATAATGTGCTAAGTCAGGGGACAGTGGAACAGAATTTTCACATCAAACAGTAAATGTCAACATAAACTTTCTTAACACTTGTGCATAACTGCTCAGTCACCCCGAGAGAGAAAATCTCTTCAGAAAGTAACCATACACTTCGTCTTCCTGTTCAGCAAAACCAAAACTCACTCAAATAATCCCAACACTGCTCGGGATGATGTGACGTGTTGGATTTCTGCTTACTCATTAACATGACCTGCTGAGAAGTCCAAACAGTTTAGAAATGGAGAAAAAGGGGTCACAGAACATCTTCAACATATATTTTGACAGTAGACAATCTGAGCAGGATATACCAATTCATGAAACAAATGAAAGCCTGTGGACTGAAAAAAATTTGCTCTACCAGTGATTGGTCGACCCTGCTGGCAAAGTAGACTTATGGAAGGCAGCAGATGAAACAGTGTTTTGAATAGGCAATATACATGTAGTAGAATACACGATTCAGCAGACTGTTGGCAGTCAAGGAGTCTCATTACAGGGCCTCGCTGTCAGTTTGCTAATTAAAAGAATAGATACTGCTTTCTTTGAACCCATATATAAATGGTGGGATGGAATCATGCCTGGGGGCTGTGCATATCAGTTTGCTTCTGTTCTTTTCTACTCAAGCAACAAATGTAAGTTCTGACTCTGAATTAAGAAATGAGCCTCGATGAGGTAAAATATTACGCATTCTGCTATGCAACATTCCTATGGAAGATTCCCTCTGTGTCATGCTTGCTGCTTGGCAATATTTTTTTTCTCTTCTACAACTGCACAAATGCATAAAACTCCTGTTACTGCTCTCCACTGATTTTCCCTTTCTTTCTATTTTTCTCATCTCCCACTTCTTTCTTGAAGGACTGTCTCCCCTTCATCATATCAGGGACAGGAAATAAAAGCAAAATTGTTGAAGAACTTCTCTCATCAGAAATGTCGTAGGCTACAGATGTTATGCACAAAACAGCATTATTTACTTCTTTGAGGATCATGAGACTCACACACAGTGGTAAAGGAAAGAAAACACCTTGGCCCATAGAAGCGATGGAGAGAGAAAGAAGAGTGAAAGGAACATAAAGCAACAGTGAAAGAGTACATTAACAACAATACGAACCTTTTCCCTGCTAACAGGCTGTTCACCACAAAACACCAAGGACTTTTTACAAAAAAAGTGGAAGCTTTGTGGAATTTCAACTCAAAAACAATGGCAAATATCATTGTACTTAGGTTCCACCTCATGCCTTTTCTTCATTCATGTGATAGACTTTCAAGAAGAAATTATCAGTTTGATTTCCTGCTCATTCATACTTCATTCCAACAATTCAAGCAAACACTATATACCTATATACAGTTTTAGACAGCTGGCAAGTCCCCTTTTGCTTTAACGGAACTTACAGATTTAGAAGTTTACATGTCCTTCTGGACAGGACTGACACTAAAGTGAAGCAGAAATACCTTCGTTCCCGTGAACAGTCTTCAGAACGGAGCAGGTAAATGACACAGAAACCGTCTGCCTGGAACTGGAGTGCAAAAACCCCATTCCTATGGGGAAAGCAGGGAGGGTGTAGCCTCTTGGCTTTTCTCAGCTCTTTACATCCTTTTGCTTCACTGTTGTTTTTTTTATTTTGATCACAGATCTCACTGTGTTTAGTGATGAACTGCATCATGTTAGACACCATGCTCTAGGCCTTCATTATACCACAGTTGTTTCGCCCAGGGAACACAAACCTCCTGTAACGCAGCACCGTGATGCTTCTGTTATGGCAGAATAAATTCTGTTTGGTTTTATGCTAAAAATTAATGTGTGGTGTGTTCAACTACGTTTATGCTATTTTTAAATGCACTTCATAAAATTTTATGATTTGATACTTCTGTGGTTGGACTGGAGGGTTTGATTAAAAGCCCAGTGAGTGACTGTAGGCTGGTGAAAGCAAGCAAAGGGAGAAGCATACACTGTCAGGAGCTGGGATTGTGACTCTGTTTTGTAGTAATTAGCCCTGGAGCAGTGGTTTAATATTAGGTTAGAACCTCTATCCATTTGCAGTGAAATCAAGCTAGAAAAGAGATGACATGCAGCAAAGAGATAAAAAAAAAAGGTAAAATGAGGAAAATCTGTATGCAGATTTCTGAGCTTATGCACATAGAGCCATTAGCATTCCATATTGAAAACTTTATCATGCACAGACATCCTTAATATTACTTACATATGTTACAGATGAAGGAGAGAAGAAAGAAATTAAATTTGACCACAGCAGAAGGGGATTGTAGAAGCATAAATATATATTTTTACTTAAAATTTTGGTATAAAATGAAATGAAATATTTATATCTATATATCTATATTACTTCTATGTTTTCTCAATAAATATTATGCCAAGGAACATATCAATATTGCAAGTTCTAGTCTAGACTGGTCTATCGCTACAACTGCTGGCTAATTTTATTTGAATGCTGCTCTGTCATCAGAGTATGGTTCAATTACAGTTATATACATAAATATAGCTGTTGCCTGGCATTTAGAATACTCTTGCCTTATGTTCACCGATTTTTTTTCCTGTCAAATACTACTCTATGTCCTGTCAGCTTCCCCCCTGAATTATTATAGCCAACATCACCACCGTCTCTTTCTGCTGCTTTTGCTTCTAATTTTAACTTCAACTTTAACCTTTTGTTGCTTTTTGCTCATCTGCGTAGACTGAGTAGAAGTCATGAGGCTTCCTCCTGCAATGCCCTCTGGAATTAACCTTTCTACCTTCCCCAGATTATTAACTAACACATCCATTCCTTTTCCTGTCAAACTGGAATCATTGTTATCTCCTTGTCTGTGGTCATGACATCTGAAACCTCATCCTTTGCAATCTGGTCTAGATACTATTCTAAAGATCATCATCTTGCTTGCTTATTGTGATTTTCTACTTCTCTGAGAAATATCTTCAAAATTGTCTCATACCTAATATTTTATAGCTTTGCAAAGAGGAATCTTTATCCACTTTATCCTCTTTCATGTCTCTCTCACCTTTTCCATAATGCAAACAGGAATCTTATTCACCAGGGAGAGAAGTATGACAGGTGCTACTGGATGGCCAAGAACTGAACATATTCAGCTAGCACCACTAACCTGTCTTTCCATCTCAGCCATCTTCTCTGCCTCACCACCTTTTATGCCAGCTTTTAGCTTGCAAATCCATGCAGGGACTGTGATTTGTAATATATTTATACATCTCATACCACTGCCTGTTATGTGCTCTGGTTGGCTTCCAGTTGCAGTACAATTATCTGTATAGTTTGCGGGGTTTTGGTTAAGTTTTTCATAGCCTAGGCAGATAAGAGCTTTGTATATGAACAAGCATTTTTTACATTTCAGGAATATTTTTCCCTGTCCTTTAGTTCGTAATGATTATCAACATAAACAACTACAGAAGACTTTAATTTTTATCATTTACTACAGTTTCACAGATTTTTTTTCCATCTAGAAAGACACAGATGACCAAGCCCACTTTTAGGTGTGATGATATAAATCCAGAGTTACTTTTTATTCTCATTTTGCTACCCAGTGATGTACCAGCACTGTGAAGAGTTACATTCCAGAGTCCATACCCATAAAATGCAAAGAGGCCAGGGAAAATAAAAGCAGGGAGAAGAGAACGAACAAATACATACTGAAGATGGAATTAGAGGACAGAATTACCACTTGATCTGCCATACTGAGAAGTCCCTGATGTAAGGGGAAGGAGTTTCTGTCCATGGAATCCTACAGAAAAACAGAAGTTTGTCTATTTGCTAAATACAGAAGTCTAAGTATAGGGTTAGGAAGCTAATTAAAAATCCAAAACTAATTTAGATTTCCTGAAATAACCATTTGATCACAGAAATACCCTCTTTTTATATATTTGCCTAAATAATAGTTATAATAAAGGTAGCAATAATTTTAAAACTCTTCTTGTCAGGAGGGGATTTTATGCTCAGTGCTGAGGAATGACATTAGAATGACAAAGTAAAGTGCATCCCTACAAAAAGCTATATAGATGAATTGATAAAAAAAAGCTGAATTAGGAAAACAAAAATGTCTTAAAGATTGAAAGAGTGTTTTAGAGGGGGAAAACGGGAAACAATTAAAAAGATTGAAAATTACAGAAAGGAACAGCCTGGAGGAAAACATAGCTACTATAAAAGATTGACTAAAAGACATAAAAGAGGAAAAGAAAGGGAAGCAGTGGAAAAGAATAAAACTTGTAGACACAGTAAGCTATTATAGCTCTCTTGTTTTATGGAAGGCTTAGCTTTATTCCAAATTTTGCCATCTCTCATTTTTATGGTGGATTTAGCCACTTTCAATAAAACATGAGACTGTTTTGCTGGCCCTTGACCAGATGCAGCTGTGGCGTTGCTACTTATGTCCCTGAGTAGAGAAAGTGCTGATGCTGAGCTTTGTGAGCACTGCTCCTCTCTCAGTGCCAGCGTCTCCCTGCCCACAGAGGGGATAGCTGGAAGGCTTCGTCGTGTTAACCATCAGCTCTTGGGCAGAAAATAAGTTGCAATCATGGAAAATGCTGTGCTGTCTTTGATTTCAGGAATTTTCTCATTTGTTTCTTCTACATTTTCCCCCCGCTTAGCATCAACAGTGGACAGGCGTTGATGGAGTTACCTCAGCAAAATGGGAAGGTGCAAATGTACTGATTCTCAATCATGCAAAACTTTTTTTATACCCTGCTAGGACACACACCAGCTCCTGCCAGGATAGTGTGAAGGGAGCTTATACCCATCAACATTTTACAGGATTTTCTGTCAGTCTCACAAGGTATAATGGGCTTCCCCAGGAAGTAAATGGATATACTCAGGCTTCTTTTCTTCACTTTAGAAGTAGACAGTAATTTCAGAAATCTCTAAAACATACCCTAGTTTTTTATATTGCCAGCTACATTGCTTTGGAGAAAATAACTTCTGTCAGAACCAAGAGGGTTTAAACTTTTACCTGTGAACGAGTTTATACCTGACTTCAGTATTTTTAAATGTATATGCCTCTAAGGTAGAAGACGTAAAATCTTAAAATAATTACTAAGCCTTGTAGCCAAAGGGAAAAAAATATTAGAATCAGGCTTCTGCATGGGAACTTTAACCTATCAGAATTACATCAGGCTCAGGTTTTCACACTGGCCAGGGACACGCTATGGCATGCTGAATAGGATTCTTTATCTAACAGTGACACCTGAGAGTGTTAAATTACAAAATAATTTTCAAGTCCAACTACTGGAAAAACTGCCTCCACTTGGGTTAGTCACAGTTCACAAGCAGGAGCAATCTTACCATTTTATAATTCTAGTGACATCTTTTTTAAAATTTTTTAAATAAAATCTCTTTCCTAGAGTTTTTGTCCTATACTATTGCTGGAAGACTTACACTTTAAATGTCAAAGCCTACCAGGAATGAAAATGTTCCTGTGGGAAGGTGAATCAACTCATGTGTTAATCACTAGAAGTAAGCATGACATGAGGAAAACCTTCATGTTTAGAGAAAACTAAACCTTGGACTATTGATAAAATAAATGCTCAGTTCCAATATTTGATTTTTAGTCACAATCAGTATAATGGGACTGATCATACACGCAAAGATAAGAGCATGAACAAATGGTTTAGAAGGGGCCATTAAAAGCAAGCAACAATGTTTACAATGTATCAAATAGCAGACAGACTTTAATTAACAAATAATTAATAAACCAACGGAATAAGTATCCTCATATGGGGTGAAATAAGGATTTCTTTTAAATAAAGGGTATTGTTCTCATGAGTCTTATTGGGGGGGGTTAAAATAATTTAATATGTTAAAACAGCCACTCAGGGTTTCTCGAAGATGGATGAACCTATGAAGAAAGACTCTTATGGGAAATTACTTGAGTTAAGCAGAACAATGTCACTGAATTGAATATTTTTTCTAGAATTGATGACAATTTGTTCTCCTGTCTTTGTCTAAAAATCTACTGTTCTTCAGTTCTGCACAAACTGAAGCAGAGATGTAACTCTATTCACACGATTAAGTCATTTTATATTTATAAAGGCCAGTTTCACTAAAGAATCTGCAGTAAATTTTGGAATATAAACTACTGCCTGACTTCATTATTGTATAATTACATTCTAATGGTCTAGATTGGTTACAGTGTTTAATTATACTGCTTACTCTAAATTTAATAAATATTACTGCATTTAAAAGACTAGATATTTCACATCTATTAATAAGTACTTATTCATAGAAAATAATATCTCTAATATAAAATGGAGCATCATTTTTCACATAATATAATGTAATACAGAGAAATGTTTTAACTGACATTACTCATTAATGAAGAATTGACCAAATCCTGAATATTATTATTAAATCCTAACTGATGTTAGTTAGCAACATAAACCTCAATATCCAGTAGCATAATATTATTCCATCATAACTCTTAGTAAATTCATGCCGGTTTAGTGTGGCTATGCCAAGAGGCTGTGTTAGTAACTTATGAAGAGTCACACAAGCTGCATTTGAGTTGTATGCGCAAAACGTGAAAGTCGAACCACTTCTGGGCCTCCCAATTTTCAGTTATTCCACTATATATATATATCTGCCACAACCAGATCTACCAGAGCTTGCTTGTTAGAGCACTTAGGCACTCGAGTGACCTCCCCATTCTAAAAGTCATCATATTCCAGAAATCTGGCCCTTCTGCCACATTCTCTCCATTTTGCATCCTTTATCTGCACCTTGGATACTTTTTAATATATGGGTGTACCAGTTGCACAATGCACCTTAGCATGGAAACAAAGTGTGACCACTTCTTCACCTGTTATTTCAGTTTGTCCTTGGTGTTTTATTTTAAAATTGCTATCTGGAAAGAGGGGAAGAATTTGGGTACCTGCAATATCCTGTATGTCATGATGCTTAAGCACAGTACTGCAGCTTTTGCGGTCAAAAACAGTTACACATTGCAATACAGAAAATGAAGGATGCATCCTCCAATGCCTAGGTAGTTCCTTCATGGAAAAATAGCCATGATACACACTGGCACATATTAGTTGGGATAAATACTATGTTTTGGGATCATATGGACAACCACAAAGATTTGCAGCCTCCAGATGTGGAATGTAATAGCAGCAGAGAAGTCATTTATGTATAAAATTGACAAGCATGCTGTAGGCTTTCCTCTTCCTGATTCCCTCTCTAACCTTACAGAGGTTTAAAAGGCTGAGATGCATTTTGCATCCTTTCATCATTCATGAGGTAGCAGCATAGAAAACATCAGTAGTCTCAGGTCTAGGACTTGTACAATATTGCAGACCACAGCACCATTCACAACAAGTTCAAGCTCTCAACATTTTAAGAGTTTTGGCACATCATATTGTAGGAGGCTGGTTATTTGACACATCTTCTACTGAAGTAATAGAAACACACATTTAAGTGTTTGCCTTAAAACAAAGAGACAAAAAGGAATTTTCTGGCTGAATACAAAGTTTAGATGGGACCCTGACCTCAAAATCCCTTCCCAAGCTGTTTAAATATCCACTAATTCAGCGTTTGCCAAAATATTTTACTTATGGCAGGTATGAAAGTATGTACCTGGACTATTCCCAAAGTCTATACATTGTACAGGCAGCACACAACAATGATTATAAATCTCCTCTAGATACAACAGCTAAAGATCTTACAAGCCCACTGTTATTTGAGGGAAGAAGAGGAAGAAAGGAAATTTTAGTCAGCAAACTCAGCTGTGGCCTGACAAATTACCTCATCCATTGCCACTAATATAGGCTAACCAAGATGAATTAATTTCTATGCCGCCATGATCTTTTTTCTAGTCCAGAGATCAAGGTCATGTTACATCCGCAGAACATCAACCAGATGTGTATTACTCTTTGTGAGACATCCTAATTTTTATTCTTGAGGTGGTAGCCACTAGTGGCCTATTAACAATTATATATTATAAGGTCTTTCATACATTTCTGTTATTCACAGCTCCTACAAACTGCCTTTGCACAATGTACTAATACATATGGCTTAGGAAACTGACCTCTAAAGAATATTAAATAGCTGTGTGGCAACTAAGAAGCAATTATCTCTGTGACTATTTAGATATACCTAAGTAATTTTTAGCATTTATAGTGCTGGTAATGATCCCTCTTGGTGCTTTGATATACCAAATCATGGCTAATCTATGCCCACTGCTTTGTGTTACAAATGCAAATGTGTTTGTCTTGATATAAATACAAGACAAAATGAAATTAATGCCTTATTATTTTCAAGCTTATACATGCAAAGCTACTTGGAGATGCCATTTTCTTTTCTATGATCTAATTACAAAACCTTGAGGGATACGGAGAGGGAATGAAGTATTTGAGAAAATGGGATATACGTGCTCCAAGGTTAGTCACGAGTTCACCAGGCTGCAGTAGCAAAGCCCACAAAATCTAAAACACTCAGGTTAACCGTCACCAGAAAATGTAGAAACGATAATAAATATCTAACTACAAATGAAAAAAGCATCCCAGGAGAGCAGTGTAACTGCCACATAACTGAACCTGTGCCGGAAACAAAGTTATTTTATGTGTTGTGAACTGAGTAACTTAAGAAAGTGAAGTTCATGGGCCACCACTGTGCTCCCTTCACCGCCCCCATACCCAGCAGGACCTAACTTTGCTGCCACATTGACAGGAGTGGGAAAATGAGTCCTACTTGTAAAGAATCCGACTGTCCTTAATGTTAACCTGCAAATTCTGAGATGTTTTACCGAAAGTTAGTGATTTTCCCATTCTTTACAGGTTTTTAAGTACGCCTGGAGACAAATTCCATCTGAGTAATAAAGATAATCTCAGGTGGTTTGAAGGGGAGCAGGGAGAAAAGGAATACTGACATTTTATGTAATCAGCTAGTGTAGCACTTCAAAAAGTAGCATCACGGAAAAGGATGTGAGTATTCAGTTTATAAAATTTTACCCAGGGTAAAAATGGTGAAATCTTGTCCATTATGCAGTAAACACGTAGCCTGAGTCCTCCCAGCATATTGGTCGAGGCCTAAAACTTCCTTAAATTTAGACAAAAGGCGATAAATTGTTCAGGGTTCTGCTTTCCAGTACACAACAGAGTCATTTGCGCCTAACTTGCCACACAAATTTTTAAACTACCTGTACAGTGCACAGAACTATGCATGGTTTTATTTTAATTTCTTCCAAACTTCAGGAATTAACACTGAAACTTTGCAGCTCCTAAGCAAGTTGCTTCTACAATAATAGAACTTTAAAACCCTATGGAAGGATATGTTCGAAATTGCCTGTTCAAAGAAATTTATGATTTTATTATAGCTGCATATTGACTATTTCTACAATAACCTGAAGGCAGAACCAAACAGTTTATTTATTCAAACTGCAAATGAAATTGGGCAGGAAAAGTAATTAGCAAGCAACAAAATATAATGGAAAAGCACCATAAAAGCAGTTGTGAATTTATGTGGGTTGTCAGATATTTAGAAAAATAACAGCTTAAATTTAAAAAGATCAACTTGTTACATACAGCACACAGTATATAAAAATTAAACATGAAGCTGGTTTTGAAAAGGCCCAGAAACCGTAGTGCACTCTGCACGTCGTCCAACCTCTTCTCCTGCTCATGAATGGAAATGTTAACTCGAGAATCAGAGTTGCTCCTACAGGCATCCATGGGGTAGAGACTCAAACAACACAAACGTTATTTTTTCTAAAAGAAAATAATTTTCAGAAATACAGAGTCTGTGCAGGGTCCTTCCTCCCTTTTTTTTTTTTATTAATAGGCTACATTTCTTGTCTGTGAAAATGAAGGCTACCTGGAACTACGCAGCTTTCCATGGGCTAAAGGTCTGCTCCATTTTCCTCCCCTCTTTCCTCTCCTCTTACCTGTACCCCCGTATACACTAATTCTTGGCTACAACCCTGTGCCAGCTTGGGCATGGTCATGTTTCATATCCAGAAATTTCAGTTTATTCCCTCTGACTTTCTTAACCTTCAGGTCCCACATTGTTACCTGTCCACTATCCTAGGAAGGACTTCAATTTCCTGACTAGACAGTAGTACCTCAAATTTCTAATCAAGTCAAAAGCTGTTTTTCTGGGGGAAAAAGTCTGAGTGTCATTTAATCTAGTAACGTTGCTTCCCCCCCATTTAATCCAATATCCTGCCTACTATACTGATCCTCTGCCTTAACTATTCAATCCCTTTCATTCTAGTTTTTAAATATGACCACTGCAGTCTTGGTTTTAATTCTCTCACAGCTGGTTAGCAATTCATATGTGTCTTCGGGCCATGGCCTGCAACATACTGACCCCCTGGGGCTGCCAGTGCTTTCCCAGCTCTTGGCAGTCGCAGAGCTGAAGCTGTAGCCAGGGAAGCCATGGGCATGAGGCTAGTGGACATGGGAAAACAAGCCCCGTAAACTCAGGCCAATGCAAGCCCAGACAGCTCCCTGGGCCCTGCTCTGCCAGGACAAAAGAAAGCACTAGCAGTGGCAAAAACGTGTATTTTTTTTAATATATTAAGACCTTCTCAAAAGACACTCTGCTGTATTAGGACTCTCTCATTTCCCTGGCCTTACGAAGTTATTCACTTATGGTTTTACCCATGCTTCTCTCTATCCCCCAATATGCAGTCCTATCTTTATAAATATTTTCCTACTGCGTAATGTAGCTATTAATTTTGCAATGTTCGAGGTAAAAGCAGCAAGAAACAGCTGGATTACCACTTTGGCAGTTCCTTTTTGCATGGTCACTTTGCTCTCACTGTGGAAAAAGAGTAAATAATAGCTATTACTATTTTAATGAATAAGCCCCCAGAGAGCATATAATCACAATTCCAAAAATAAAAGGGTGAAATCTTATGCTTTTTTTTTGATATTTGTATTCCTTATATTCTACTATATTTTACTAGGAAGGCTTATAATTTGTTTCTTTTTTAAATCTGAAGCAGAATGTTCCTGAATAACAGAAAATCCAAACTACAAGCCCCTCGTGCCTTTATGGATTGTAAAGTCAGACTTTTCAGCAAGTGCTAGGATTCCACTGAAAACCATTGTAGGTCCTTCTGTCTTTGATTTTTATAAACTATACTCTAGCAATCGGATGTGAATCAATGTTCTAAGTCTTGAAAATCCACAACCATGAGAATTTGAAACAAGAGAACTGAAAGAAAGAGAAGATCAAAAAAATGCTTGCTTCTGATATTTTGTATGACATCAGTACTTACAGTTCAGTGACTAGTTATCTATCTATATGACCCTCTCTCCCATAAAAAAAAAAAGTGAGAAATCGACCTAAATATTTTATATCTCAAGATGTTTTCATTAAAACAATTTCAGGGATTAAAAAAAAAAAAACATCCTCAAAAAAGACACCACCCCCCAAACAACAAAAGAAACACTTAATGTACAGAAGATAGTAACATTCTTCCTGAAGGGAAAAATATCAGCTGCTCTTTTAATCTTTTATAGTCTCACATTTCCTTCTCCCTTGAAAAACATAGACAGGAAGAAGCACCCTAAGACTACTGGCAACAACAATAAGGTGCATAATCCTTACACAAATGGACTCTACTTAAAACCAGACAAGATTATATTAGTATTTTAGTTCAGCTCAAGACCGTACTTCTGAAAGCAATCGCTCCGTTATCCTCACATCATGCAGTTGCTTTTGCATCACAGACTAGTCTGAGGGGAAACAGAAAGAAAATAGATTCTCCTTTCAATTGAAGCTTAACCAGATGAGGTCCATGGAACAATTAATTCTCTCCAAACACTAATTGGCATTCAGGTTACAGGACGGCACTAGGTGGAGTCTGAAGTAATCTCCCTGAAAATGGTACAGTATGGCCACTGGTTCCACTATACAGATAGTGGTCTAAATTGCTTGCACACGTAGATGAAATCAGCAATATTCTTCCTCCCAGCCTGCACAAACTGGGAATTTCCTTCCTGTGCTTTATGAAATGGCTCCACGTGTTTCGGACACAATGATACAAAGTTTTTATCTGATATGTTCTATTTCTTTTTAAATACTTTTATAGAGACTTTATCAATCCATGACAATGGCAGAATAAAAATGGTATCCATTGGGTAACCTTGTGTACCAGGTTATTGAATTTGTCTATTTGGGTATTTAATCTAAAATAATCTTACCTTAATCTCTCAAACTTTTTGGATACACTAAATTTCCATTATTTAAGTTCACGAACAGATGCAAGTTAGTTGCATTTAAGTCCACAATTAAGTTTTTTACTAGAGAGGAGCCTGAGAGAATATCACTTGTGTGTTATGTCCTGTTTTCTTTCATGCACTACCTTTTTTCTCCATTGGTTTAAGGCTATAACACCTCTGACAGATGACCATTAGGTACATCTATTTTACAAATATGAATCTGAAGCACGAACAGCAATAGAATCAAGTTTCACATGGGAAACTCTGGTAAAGACAAGTTTATCACACAAGAACCCAGTTCCAAAATCTCCATATTCAGATTATTTGCTAAAATGATAAACCCATGGATTCAAAATGTGCTTCAAAACACAACAGCGTGTAGGGTCATGTTGGATGGTAACAGATGACTGGGCATAGCCTCTGAATGTTTGTCTTATTTCCAGCTCCTCCCAACAGGCAAAAGCCACTTGCTTGTTTCTGTCCTCTGCAGGAAAAGCTCATAGGTCCTGGCCCTGGCAGTTTACCTACCAAGTGATATCCAATTCCTGCTGAAGGGAATGCTAAAATTCTTATTGATGTCAATGCAGCCATGATTTCACCCAGTGACTTCACCACAATACCTCCACCAGCAAACCTGAAAAACAACTGCACCTCCATTAGATGACAGCAGTCAAAACCATGTTGTTTTGCTCAGAAACACTCATGAGAAGAAGGGAAATGATATAGCACATATTGAGACATATCTGCTATGGATGCACCACGTCTCAAAACACCCACAGCCCTGACACAGCAACTCTATGCCAGAAATGATTTCTGAATGACAGACTTTAATCAAGAATAATACCAAAGCTCTGGCATGAATAGGAGACAGGTATCGGGCTACTGTCTAATTAAATAGATGGAGTCAAATACTTACAATTAATTAATACTTTAAACCCTTGGGTTTAATCCTCAGACAGGGACTCTATAAGAGAATCCCTAGATACATAAAATATCTTTCAAGAGAACAATGTTAGTGTATATCAGTTCATTTGTTTTGCAATATTACTTGTAGAAATTTATGTATAGTATCCATGTATGTACTGGCTCACATTAGATTGATTTGTAATTAAAAGGTGATTATTAAGATTACAGTGTTAAACCATCAGAAATTAGGCACATTAAGGCTGGGAATGAAACCTTGATCAGCTTCCTTGCACAGACACATTATGAATCAGTTTTCAGAAACAACAGCAGAACAAACCTGTCCATTGTAACATCCAGTTCCAGTTTCCCCTTAACTGCTGACTCGCAGTCTTCTCCTTCTCCTTCCCCTCAGCTCTCCATTCCCAGACCCATTCTGTTTCTGAACCACAATAATGCAATCAGCCGTCTGGGCAAATGCAATCCCAGTCTCTCTCACAGCTCTCCTTCTCCCAGACATCATGCCCCATCTCTTCACCAAGTCCATCAATACAATTTCTTCCTCTGCTATCTGGAAGCCAGCATCATCACCATGTGATACTGAGGAAAAGCAATCCCTGCGTTTACAGATTGGGAGCTCAGACCCCAGACAGTTTTCAACAAGTAAGAGGTCTAATGGCAAGAAAAGTCCTGCTCAGTGTTGGAACTGAATATGAAATGCAAAAGAATATTCACAGTACTAAATTTTTAAATGTAATTATTATTCCCAATTTTGTGAGTTCTCAGACATTTTTAAACATTCAAACCCTGGCCATGTTCAGATACTCTTTGCAGAAATAGTCAAAGGCATATATGACTGGCACACAGGATGAATTTTAAGTCTCCATACACAAAGACTGCATTGTCAAATGTTTTAAAATTGTTAACGTAATAGATTTACCTAACCAGTTTCCTTAGAAAAAATATCTCTGTCTCTCTAACAAATGTCACCACAAATATCAATAGTTTGGGATACTGAGCTTTCTCAGATAATGGCTCCAGTTCTGACATTTTATGAAGACACAGAACTGCCACCCTACCCGTAGTACACTTAGGGAAAGCTCTTCTTAAATGACATGATTTGCAATTTCTGTTTCACATTTCCGCTGAACCTCAGTGAGCTGCAATATAGTTTATTATCAACATACTGGAATGCAGAGTAATGGAAAGTTACTAATGGAAGTTAGTAACAGAAAGAGTAATATCTGCCAAAGAGAGACTCATGCAAACACGCGGCAGGTTGCAGCAAAAGCACCCTCTTCAAAATGAACACAAGCAAATCAACCAAATTTCTGCTTAATTCTACTTGAGCTCAATTGGGGATAAATAAACGCATCAGAACAAACTAAATAAAGTTGCCACCGTGGGAATTTCACTCCTAGATTTTTCTTTTATAAGCAGGGAAGAAAAAAGTCAGCAGAGGAATGAGATCAATAATGCTGGGGATATCTTCTGCTCAAGCACTGAACCTTAAAGGTACCTTGTAGGTATTTTGATTTTTTTGTTATTATTTAGCAATATTAGTATCTCATATTCACAGAAGGAATTTACTTATTTTCTACGGTACAGAAATTTACGTGCTTCATGCCTGAAAATAAACAGTACCGGCATGTACTTCCACAGCTGTTCTTTGATCCTATAATTTGTTATAGTCTTGTCCAAGGACTAACCTGGAATATGGACGTGTTATGACAAGCGTTGCACAAACCCAGGAAAAGCAAATAGCCTTTGTCTCAAAAAATATAGGCAAGTGTAACACATGCACATTATCTAAGGATAATTGACCCTAGGGAGAAGGTAGCTTGGTTTATTTTTTTTTTATTACCCAGGTAGCTGGGTTTATTTTCTCTCTCCCCTAGTGCACTCATCCCAGGTTTTGATGCTTTTGCAGTGCTCCTCACCACAAGTTACAATGACCAGGGGATGTGTGGCTTTCTCCCCATGCCCCCAACATGGAAAATGCAGGCCGAGTCTAAACATGGGAAAACTGGAACAGAAATCCCCTGCCTCAGGTTTCTGGTAATAGCAGTAGCTCCATTGTGGGCCAGGCTGACATTATTTCAGGTTTGCATACACCTGGGTTACCTTCCCTTTCACCTTCTTGTACTGACTTCAAGACACACCATTAAAAAATGAAGGACTCATGACTTTCTGCTAGTGCTCTTAGGATTAACATTGGGTTCACCAAGATCAACTCATGGTTTATCTAAAATCACTCAGTGGGTTTTTTATGAATGTATTGTTCTTTTTCCCCTGCATGTTTCAAAACCTTACCACCACCAGAGAGAAACTATGCCATTGCCTTTCCTTTTCCAACAATAAGCAGCAGCAGCACAGCTAATCATCTATAACTGCTTGGTAAACCACAGAATCACAGAACAGTAGGAGTTCGAAGGGACCTCTACAGATCACCTCATCCAACCCTCCCTGCCAAAGCAGGTTCACCTAGAGCAGGCTGCCCAGGATTGCTTCCAGGTGGGTTTTGAATATCTCCAGAGAAGGCTCCACAACCTCTCTGGGCAGTCTGCTCCAGTGCTCTGGTCACCCTCAAAGTAACAAAGTTTTTCCTCATGTCGAGATGGAATTTCCTGTGTTCTGGTTTGTGCCCATTGCCCCTTGTTCTGTCACGGGGCACCACTAAAAAGAGTCTAGCCCCATCCTCTTGACACCTGCCCTTTAGTATTTATAAGCATTGATGAGATGCCCTCTTAGTCTTCTCTTCTCCAGGCTAAACAGATCCAGGTCTCTCAGCCTTTCCTCATAAGAGAAATGTTCCAGTCCCCTGGTCGCCTTAGTATGGATGTCCATCCTGCTGGACTCTCTCCAGTAGTTCCTTGTCTTTCTTGAACTGAGAAGCCCAGAATTAGACACAGTACTCCAGCTGTGGCCTCATCAAGGCAGAGTACAGGGAGAGGATGACCTCCCTCAGCCTGCTGGCCACATTCTTTTTAATGCACCTCAGGATACCATTGGCCTTGGCCACCAGGGCACATTGCTGCCTCACGGTCAACTTGTTGTCCACCAGGACTCCCAGGTCCCTCTCTGCAGAGATGCTTTCCAGCAGGTCAACCCCCAACCGGTGCCTGTGGTTATTCCTCCCTAGGTGCCGGACCCTACGCTTGCCTTTGTTGAACTTTAATAAAGATCCTCCACCCAACTCTCTAGCCTGTCCAATGTCATTCTGCAGTCAGGAATGTGTCAAAGGGTAAATAATTATTTACTTCAAAGTTCAAAGGATAAGTGGATATTTAGCTAGCAGTATAGAGACACTCTGACTGGAAGAACTAACAGCAAACTTACCAAGCACCTTTTCTTATTCTACAGTAAAGTATTAATTTTCATTGTCCTTTGTACAGCCACTGAGAGACATTTACTGCTAATTTTCTGTTACCTAGTAACATTTAATTTAAAATTCTGCCAGTGAGACTTTTTAAGGGCATGAGGAGTCATTAGCCAGTTCCTGAAGTGGTAAATTGAGTGATAGGTACTGTCTCAGGGTATGCATGGCAGCAAAGCAATCCATAGTCACACCAACCTGAAATGATTTAAGAATGACAGTATTTTAAATAAACTAGCTTCAGATTAGTTTATTTTAATTGTATGAATAAGCTCATCTAGGTTTGCTGACACACAGGTAATTTCAGAGGGCAAGAGATTTTCAAAACAAGGTTCAAGACAGGAATTAACTTCAGAAATGTTTAAAATACAAAAATATTAAACTGCAGGCAGATTTAGGAGCAAATTCTAACATCTGTACTCCAGTTTAGCATTTTGAATCAGGCTGATAAAAACATTAAGAAGTCTCTAACTGGTGATAATGAATACAATCAAGCCATCTCAGAGAATTATGTTTCTGAATAAATGCCAATTATGTGATTAGAACATCACGGTGAACTTACTTAATGTCAATGTCACCACTTTATTATGAAGTTTTCTTTTTTTTTTAAGTGTAACTGCTACAAATACTATATATACACTATGCTATTATCAAATTAAAAATCCCATAATTGCCTCAGGATAAGATGCTTAAATTATGACATTTGAACAGTATTTTAAATATAGTTTAATGTGCAATCTCAGCGGAATAAGATTTGAAAATCTTGCAACGTACGCTTTGTTAGAAGATTAGAAACCATTTCTAAAATGCTTCAGTTTGTTATTACTGAGCTCATGTAGCATTTGAAGGCAAACTAGTGGAGTTGTATCCAGTCAATCAATGTATCCTAACGAAGTGGTCTAACAGATTCTTTTGTTTGGTTGGTAACCAGGGCTCTCGTGTAGAGACCACTAATATTCAAGGGCATTTAACTACAGGGAGCTATCATAAGTCCATAATGCTCCTGAATGTGCAGTATTTTTGAATTGTCTTGCTCAGGTTTTCTCTTGCATAATTCTCAAAATTTACTGCAGAAGAGACTACTCCCCTAGAAAACAAAATCGTGGGAGTTCTACTTTATTTTATTTTATTCACATTAGTGAAAAATATCTCTCAAGAAAGCTATCAGGAAATTTTCTAAAGCCTCACTTGAATGAAAGACTCACTCAAAATGAAATGGAATGATTAAGTAGAAACCATTTATCTAAAAGCAGAGGGGATAAAATTAACAATTTCAGTTCCTCCCATAGAATAACAAAATTCTTTTATTAGGAAAAAAGAGAGAGGCAACTCTTAAAAAGGTCTATAAATTAAATGGTAGCAGCGTGAAGCAATTTAGACAGCAATGGTCAGCAAATGGTAAGTATTTTAACCAGAGATGTTTGTTAAATTCAAAGCATTTGAATTTTACTTCACTCCCAAGTGAAAATGGTAATAGAAACATATCCTTACATGTCACATAGGTAGCAAAGACATCTAGTTATCTCACTTTTATTCAAACAGGGGAACCCATAGGTTTGGGACTCAGCCACCCTCTGTCTGAAGCAGTGAGGCAGGACCTAGAGAGACAGAATTGAGGAAAATTTTGAATACAAGACCAAACAACACTTTCCATTATTTCATGTTTGACAAGCTCCTGCAGCAAAACCTACCTATGCCAAATGGGACAAAATCATTTTGAAGCTGTGGAGAGTCCTTACCTGTGGGAATCATTGTAGGAAAACACAATTTCAAGTAATGTGACATTGCTCATGCAAGCTGAGAGACTCACAAATATTAAAACTGTTTCTTCAAATAATATACAATAGGGACTTCAAGATTTGTAGGCTTTTTGCGGAAAACTTGTGTTATGATTATTATCAGATTATTATCTCGTCCAAGTTGGCAGACTAACAACAACAGAGCATAAAAGAAAAATATCATGCCATGGGAGCAGTGTGAATGAATGACGGCATAATATAGCATTTTCCCTTAAAATATTTCTCTATAGTTAGTTATCTACTATACAGACAAAAATAGCACAAAATTAAACAAACAAGTAACTGTAACATTTGTCATGACTGGCAGGAGTTTGCAAGATACAGATGCTAAAACAAACTATTGCTGGATAAAAAAAATGGCTGTATTTCAAAGTTCAGGTGTTGGGGAGAATGCATAAACAAATGTATATGCTAAACGCCTACCTATTCTTAAAAATACTTAACTAAAGTGCTCCTAAAACCAAACCAACCTATGGCAAATTAAGACAAAAATATCTTTAAGTATGCATTTGTAGAAATAAATTAAGAAAAGCAACACATTTTTCTATTGTTTCCTTAACATAGTCCTCACTATGCTTTATTTTTGTTGTAGCTCTTAGTGGAACAACTGACATTCATTTCTTAGAACACACATCTAAGAAAACATGCAAGACATTTGCCTTTACTGAGATTTTGTCTTGCCACTAGCAGTAGTGCTCCATATTCCTGCAGGTACACTCAGCGGGGCAAATTCCACATCAAACCCTCATTCAATAAGAAGAAATGCACTGAGATATACAGAGATATTTTGTTTTATATCACTGTAACAAACAGAAATGATTGGCACAATCTTTTTTTTTGGAAGAAACTCACTTTAAATAGGCTGAAATTCACACTTTCAAGAACATGACAGAGTGGAGTGGAATATGCAAACAGGACAAGGGGAAGACGCTACTAATTCATTTGCCTGACGATGGGAATAAACTTGTCCTAGGAAGTACAGAGACATAGTATGCCACACGAACCCATGCAGAATAAGGACGAATTCTATTTGCAAGATAGCTTAACATTTATTAAAAATCTCTGTCTTCTTATTTTTTTTATATAGTCTATTATTAGTTCTTAGTTCACATGATGTGTCAGAGAGCGGGAGACAATCAGGTAAAATAATGACTTCATTTTCAGATTCTATAGGAGACCTTCTAGCACACACTTCTAATAATTTCCTGGTACACCAGAACACTAGGGAATAGATAGACTCTTGTTTGCCGCTGGTCATTCCACCTGGTCAGGATTATCGAGTTTAATACCCTGTCACATGACAAGGCTGATGTTCAGTGGTTACTCAGTCACAATTAAGGCCTCCTTTGCTTAGCAAAAACATGGAAATTAGTTGTAAAATGCAGCTCTCATTATTTGTATTTAAACACTTGTGAGAGGTAAGAAAAAAACCTTTAACAAAAAAACATTCATGGATGCTTAAGTGTTTATACAGTTAGGAGATTTTTTTCTCAACAAACACAGCATACCTCTAATAAAAAGACCCAGCTGGAAGCTACAAAAGTAGTCAAGTTTAAAGGTAAGAAAATAGTGACACACGAAACAATGAGGAAGTATCCAAAGTTGAATGAATTTTCAAAGAAAAAAAAAAGAAAGTCATTAAGGTAGAATAAAATCCAGTGGGAAACGAAGAGCCTGAATAAAATAGATTTAATCATAAGGTTGATTGAGATGTCCGTGAAGTTGATAATGGGTGGCTGTAAGATTTATAAGTAAATTAGGTGTAATAAAAAGGTGTTAATTTTTAATGAGATGAGCTCTCATTAGAGACTAAAAAGAAATCTAGACTTTTAAAGTTTTACATTTCATTTATGAAGGTTTCAGAATTTGGTCTGAACCTGTGTCACTTCTACAAGACATTTTTTGTGATTTCAAGGAAGTCTGCTGGCTCTGTAAGTTTGTAAAGTAGTCATAAGAAGTAAGGCATTCCCTACCGGTTTCTGTAACCATTGATGGCTTCACAAATATAATTTTATTTCTTAAAGATCATGTAGATATTTATTTCCATATACTTGGATAGTAAATGTTTTCTTATCTGTACAGCACTGCTGTTCTATTGCTGATTGCTGACCGAGATCCACAAAAGAATTTTAGCATTTTTTAAAGAAGCGGGGGGAAGAAAAAAAAGGCTCCATGCCTGGAAGACATCTATTTCAGGAGAGGATTCTGTGTTGAGAACAGCAAATCTAATGTAGGTGCCTTTCCGTTACCTAGAGTCAGGCCTCTGAGTTTGTGAGAGGACTGGAAATTAAAGTACAATCTTGATGGCACTGTTTCTGTAGGACAGGAGAGTGTCACGTCCCAGACAATGGTTTGCAAGACACTACAAAAATGCCGCATGATATATCACAGGGCTAGAAGTTGCCATTTCCAGTAGTATAACCTATCACCACAGTCAGTGCTCGTACCTGCCAAGAGTCTGTGAATCTCTCTTGTGAATCCCACTCTACAGCAAGTAGGAGTACAGACACAATGAAGGTGCTACAGCTATAGCAGTGAATAGTGAGACAAGCTTCACTATATCAATACTAAGCTCTTCCTGTTCCCGGCCTGTCTTTTTTTTAACTTCATACTTCAACTCTTAACATACACAAAACCAGAAATTATCAGTATAGATCAGTAACGACAGCGGTGCAGAAAACTTTGTGAGAAGTGATGCCTTTGGAATCCATTTGTAGTTCATCTTCTCACTTGGGTCAGGGAATAGCCTGGAAGAGCCTTTTTCCCATTTTGCTGTAGGAAAAATACTGCAGGAGGGGGAAAAAAACTACCCCAAAACATTACATTATTCTGAAGAGAGATGAAAAGGGGCTTTACAGTGTAAGCAATTAATATACATGCTAAATCTGATAGAAAAATAAGATTTAGTAATTAACTTGGGCCTATTCCTAGAGCATCTGTAGTAGTTATGGACATGGCTTTAAAGTCCTAGTGTATGTACTGAGAATATCAATAGATCTCAGCACATTGCACCATAGTATATATCCTCCTTATTCTTCCACAGAGATAAAGGATCTTTTCAAACAGCACCAGAAAATTTTTGAAGAGCCATAAATGTGAAAACACTTGATTACTCTTGATCAGAAACAACCTTAACCATTTAACCTGGATTTAAAAAATGTTTTTGCTAGTTCTTTTCTTATCTTGTCCATTAGCTATTTTCTCACATTAACATGCTATGCTGTTTCATTACCTATGACAGTGCCAATATCAGCGCCTGTATTCTGGTGTCAAACCAAAACGCTTCCTCAAAAAAAACCAATAGCTACAGATACTATTAATAACACATTAGCCTAAAACATTAGCACAATCAGCTTACAGGACTAGTCAGTATTAGTAACCTTAACGGCATTTTCTATCAAAGCGTGCTAAAACTATACATCAGATCAAATTAAATGCCAACGCGTGTGCAGATTTGCATGGCTGAAGATAATGTGTCTGTGTCACATGTACAGGTCTTAGGTTTTTCTGTACGCATACAGCCAACTGGGTACATTGGAAGCATTAGTCAGAACATAAAAATACCTGGATATAAGTAGGTATATTTAATCGCCCCACCCTTGTAATATGCCTGTTTTACTTAAGCATAACACTAGCCACAGATGTATCACACTAATTAGTAGCCTCTCCTTTGGGGAGGAGCTACCAAATCATAATCTCCCATATACAACACAGGGTGAAGATTTAATAGATCTGGAGTTACAGTTTTTTCAGATTTATCTATGTCTTAAATCATACATCTATGCTGAACAGGAAAATTATATCCTTAGAGTAATCTGAAGTAAGGTACAATAAACACAGTTTTGAGATGCAGAAGTCAGGCTGGTAAAGAATGCATGGAATAATTTCATTTTCTGAATAAAATTCATGAAGGTAAATTTGTGATTTTAAAACTAAGCCGTCTGACTGCCATTCTGTACGAGGCATGGATGTGCACTAGGACTATGGAGAGAACAAACACTGAACAGCAAATGTGACCTTTATTACAGCCCTTCAAAGTTTCATCACACAAGAGGACTGGATCACAGAGGAAAATCTAAGCAATGCAAAGTATGGCTGTTCTATTTTCCCTTGTTCTTCTACAGTAAATACTATAGGCCTCTACATATTCATCTTATTGATTTTTTAATGATATGCACAGAAAAGTGATTCCCAACTGTTCACTCTGTCACTGTGACTAATCATTTTCTTCCTTCTCTAGATTTCACACCTTGAGGAAACAGTTGCATCAATGATGCTTTCCATTAAAGTGTCCTGCAGATGTCAAGAGGTATGCATTAATGGCCAGATAAACCTCATAAATAGCGAGATGCTGTTTAAATACTAAAGAAACCCAATAATCAATAAAGAAGCTAGAGGCAGAGTATAAGTTTGCCTATTTTAAGTAATTTCCCACAGCCATATAAAGTGCAATCCTGACTTACTAGTCTCATTTTCTCGTAAGTTCTTGAGTGAAAACTTGTTTATGTCTTCCTTCTTATCACTTGCTTCTTATGGGTCATTTTAATATTCGTACAAATGTAGCTGTAAAACTTAATCTGTTAAGGAATGCCTGAGACTTTCACAATATGAAAAACTTTGGCTTTTTTGAATGTTAAATACTAAAAAGTTAGCTGAAATGAAATCTGAAGTATGGTGTGCATCCTTAAAGGTAAACAGTGTAGGAAGCTGTCTGAAATGCATCTTGTTTGCAGATTATTGGAATACTCTCAGTTTTATTCTAGGATCTTTAAAGAATTGGCCAAAGTGATTTCTGAGTTCTTTACAGTTATCTCTGAGGACTTGCAATGTTGCCAGAAGATAGAAAATGGGAGAACAAAGTGCCTGTGTTAAAAAAAAAAAAAAAAAAGCGAGAAAGGAAAGGAAAAATTATAGGCCAGACAGTTAACTTCAGTCCTCCCAAAATTTCTGCAGTAAATTATCCACCTGCTTGTAACTATTTAGAAGGCAGTACAGAAAAATTGCAGGCAGCAGAGATACATCGACACCAAAAAAAGTCACAGAATCACAGAATGGTCGGGGTTGGAAGGGATCTTTGGAGATCACTTAGTCTAACCCCCCTGCCAAAGCAGGTTCACCTAGAGCAGGTTGGACAGGAATTCATCCGGGTGGGTTTTGAATATCTCCAGAGAAGATGACTCCACAACCTCTCTGGGCAGCCTATTCCAGTGTTCTGTCACCCTCAAAGTAAAGTAGTTTTTCCTCATGTTGAGATGGAATTTCCTGTGTTCCAGCTTGTGCCTGTTGCCCCTTGTCCTGTCACTGGGCACCACCAAAAAGTCAAAACAATTTCATCTCCTTTTCCAACAGGCTAGTGGATCTTCTGTGTTTGAGACAGGAAATAAACCCTCTTACATCCTGATTTTAGGAATGTTTTGACAGGATCTCACTTGACATTCTCATCAGTACTTGACAAGCACACTGGCCAGGTAAAATAGAAAAAAAACAGGTGCAAAACCTGGTTGAATAGCCATAGCCCAAAATTAGTTTTCCATAGTTTGTTACCAAAAGCAAAGGAGGGTTACCTGACAGAACACCTCCCAGATTTGGATTTGTCCAGCATTTTCATTAATAATACTAATGACTTAGCTAAGTGAGTACTTGCTAGAGTACAGGATGGCATGAGGTTGGGAAGGACTGCAAGTATATGGTAGAATTCCAAATTATCTTTGCAAACTGAAGGTTTCCATAAACTGGGGAAAAAATTAGGATAAGTGTAAAATATGATACATGAGGAGGAACACCAGCTGCACAGATAAAGCACTGCATAGGAGTCCTTAAACTGTCTGATAGGGGAAACAATGACAGCAATGGTGAGCACTCACTTTTGAAATTCATGTTCATACTTTCAAGCCATAAGAGCTAAGCATATGCTAAAATCTAGTAGATGGGTATGGAGTAGTCCATGGAAAGAAAAAACAAGAGGAAAAATCCCTTTAATACTTTCGTAAGTGATAATTTGATAGCTTCTGGATTAAAGTATTCAAAACTCTTTCATAAAAAAATTTAAGACAATCTACCATTCATTGTCAGACAGTCACTCACTGCCAAATTAAAAGCTTGTTCGTATAGAAATTACTTTGATCTACAATCGCACCCAAAATATAATGAGCAACATTCCTTAGACTTCAAAGATAAAATTACAAATGTATGTAGAATATAGGAAAAACTATATGAACACCAAGATGCATTACTATCACTTATTGAGGGAACACATGTATATTTTCCAGCAGAATGCTGACAGCACTCAAAGAACAGCAATCATATTCATTCCAGAAATAACCACTGAAAGAAAAAAAAATAACCCAAAAGAGCAAAAAAGGCATGAAAAGAATTGGAATGTTGTATTCACTGGGTAGAATTTTCAGCAGCCATGGCAAGGATATTACCACTATGACCCTGCTGGGTAAGTGGCATGTTATGCTTTGCATGCACCAATTATGAGAAACAGCTTGATCAGAGACATTTGGAAACTAACTCTTCAATGCGAATGATCACGAGAAAGTAATCAACATTATTCTCTAAGGTCTTTAATTTTCAGCTTATTTGCTGAGCTGCTGAAAGTATACCATGTAATTGGACTGCCCCATGGTGAGTTCCTGAAAGTACTATGACTTAGATAGTTCTATAGTCCTCACTACTTATTTTTACAACTCCCATTAATTTATCATTAGATGCAACACAGCCTCCAACCAAATTTAACTCCAAGACTAGAAAAGGCTAAAGTGTGGAGCCATGGCATTCTGTTCATGACATTGTCAACATATTTTCTCCAGTATACAAATAGAAGAGCAAACCTGCACCAGCATGGGACCACCTTTCCACCATCATGTGAGCTGCTTTCAGTTCAAGTTTTCAGTTAGTGGATTTTTATTCTTGACCACTACTTAGCAGGGTAAAAGCTCATGGCCCAGGAATAAAGCTACCACAAGCAACTACAACTGAGCTTCACTTATTGGTAGAACTATGCCCACTCTCCATAAGCAAAAAAGTCCCTGACACTAAGTTCAACTTCCTTTTACTGGAAGGGTTTGGAAATCTTAAATATTTTCTCCTGTAAAGACTAACATAAAGTGACTCTTTTGTCCCCTTCTCAACAGAAAGTGTTTCCCAACTATGTCTTTGAAGACCACAGGATTCTGAATGTTCAGTGAGATCTAGAGAGGTTGTTTTCCTGATTCCTTTCCTTTAGCTATGTCGTGGTTTAGTCCCCAGCCAGCAATTAGGACCACACAACTGTTCACTCACTTCCCCCTCGCTCCCCCAGTAGGTTAGGGAGAAGAGGGAGAAAAAGGAGGAAAAAAACCCAATCCAACGCGTGGGCTGAGATAGAGACAGTTTAATAGAACAGAAACAGAAGAGAAAAATAATAATAATATTAAAAGAATATAGAAAATGAGTGATGTAATAGAATTGCTCTCACCACTTGATGATTGATTGCCAGCCCGTCCCGAGCAGCAATCGCGCATTCCTGCCCCTGGCCAGCTCCCGTTTATATACTGAGTATGGAAGTCTATGGTACGGAATATGCCTTTGGCCAGCTTGTCCTGTTTATGGTCCCTCTCAGCTTATATGAGAAGCTGAAAAAGTCCTTGAAAAATATAAACATTACTTAGGAACAACTAAAACAATATGTGTTATCAACATTATTCTCATACTAAATCCAAAACAGAGCAGTTACTAGGAAGAAAATGAACTCTATCCCAGCTGAACCCTGGACAAGCTATTTGACTTTAAGGGTACACCTACATTGGGAATTTCACTGGAGTCAGAAGTGCATTTTTGAAGAGCATCTCTAAATTGCCCCTACTTGCTATGCTACTTGTTTTGCATTGTGAAGAGGGACTTTAGATCAAACTAAAGTGATAAAAGGGCTCCAACTGCTAATGGGCATTCAGCCCATGACAACAGCCTAAGCAAGTCCAAAATAAAACTCTCCAAAATAACACAGTGTGGATGTCAGGTTCTCTGCCTCATCTGATCAGCTCTATTGACCAATGCAGATCTCCTTTGTTGAGGTCACTTTACAGTCTCAGATAGAAAATCCCTAAGAATTCACTGATAATTTTAGGTCTTCATTGTCATCAACACCAAAGTTGAATTTGAATAAATTTTTGGAGCTCCACTGTGTCATGGTTTAACCCCAGCCAGCAACTAAGTGCCACACAGCCACTCACACACACACACAAACGGTAGGATGGGAGAGAGAATCAGAAGAGTAAGGGTGAGAAAACTTGTGGGTTCAGATAAAGACAGTTTAATAAATAAAGCAAAAGCCCCGCACGCAAACAAAGCAAACCAAGGAATTCATTCGCTACTTCTCATCAGCAGGCAGGTGGTCAGCCATGTCCAGGAAAGCAGGGCTCCATCATGCATAATGGTTACTTGAGAAGACATACCATCACTCCCAAAGTCTCCTCCTTCCTTCTTCTTTCCCCAGCTTTAGATGCAGAGCACGACACCATATGTTATGGAATAGCTCTTTGGTAAGTTAGGGTCAGCTGTCCCAACACAGTTTCTTGTGCACTCCCAGCCTACTCACTGGTGGGGTGATGTGAGAAGCAGAAAAGGCCTTGACTCTGTGTAAGCACTGTTCAGCAATAACGAAAACATCTCTGTATTATCAACACTGTTTCCAGCACACGTCCAAAACATAGCCCCATACTAGGTACTATGAATAAAAGTAACTCTATCCCAGCCGAAACCAGCAGACAGTACTACAGCCCACACCAGGAGAAAAACACTTGTGTTATCCAATAAATGGCAAGACTTTCAACAATTCAGTTACTGTCAGTTCCATGTTTTTTATCTGGTTCTCTAAAAGGTACTTGAAACATCTTCATATATGTAACTCTGGGAAAAAAAAACCCAAACAACAAATGTCTTCACCAAGCAACTATTTCTTATGCAAAGTTTGGAGCCACATTGCAATTTTGTCAAGGTAATTTGGGTCTTGCATATGAAATGCAGTTTCAATAAGAACGGCAGCTACAGGAAAACATGTGTTGAAAAAAAAGTTATCTACTATTTCTTCATGTTATTGAATTTGTGAAATATTTAACATTTTTCACCTGATTTGGGGCATAAAAATTGATCTGCAGCGAACTGGAGAAGCAAAAGTTTTCAGTAAAATTCTGTCCTTAACTCTTCAAAACCTAATAGAGTTCACTCTTTATGAGAAGCTGGTGAATACTCCATGAAATATGAAGGGATATCTGTTCTTTCATACATTTTATTCCTACAATTTTTAATATCTTATAATTGAACTAGGTGTCCTACCCTACAAATGGACCTTTTATGCTTACATTGGAAGGCTAAAGAAATATATTCAGAGCAGCTATGCCATATATGAGGAAAATAATGAGGGTGAAAAGTCACCTGTGAAGAAAGAGGAAGAAAATACAAAATCGGTGGCCAGAGTCAATTACTGGATGTGAAAAAACAACAAACAAAACCCAGAAATATGAAAAAAAAGTCAGGCAAGGGACACACAAGATATTAAGAACAAAGAACTAACTCAGCTTCACTGAAGTAATTTAGAGTTTTGTCATGCACCTCAAGATTTCTAAGGTGAAGACATATTATTTGAAAGCCCAATTAAACACATAAGCTAACTTTCGCTCCTTTCTCAATTTAAATCCCTTTTTTGGGGAGTCAATGACTTTTAAGGAAGACCTGGTCCCTAAACATGTTCTCACATGGACATTTAACTGCCAGTCACTTCTTAATGTTGTTCTCAAGTATTACTACTTACAATGAATAATCTATCCCACTTTAATGAGTCAAAATGGGTCACGTATTTGTGTTTGTGCTCTCAGACCTAATTGAGCTACAGCAATACAAATAATAATAATTATTCAAATGATTTTCATATTGATATTCATATTCATATGATTTTAAGGCTGCTTTAATTGTTAATCATTTAATCCAATCAAGACCAGATTGAGTGTAGACGTCTAAACTAACGCATCTCTGGTTTCTTTGTAAAGGCAGAAACGCAGTAGCAATTGAAATCCCTAATGAAAGGTGTTCTAGTATTCCGATTCAAGAGAAACAATCATATATAGGGAAAAGAACCCACTAGGGTTTGATGGTAGGAGTGTGATAGAAAGGTTCTGAAACACCACTCTCTCTCTTAATCATCAGGTGTTTTAGATTATCCAGAGTCCACAAATAAGTAATATTTCTTAAAATAATTTTCCTGGGGTTATTACCTTACAAATTACACCATAGTTAGGTTTATAAATGATAATTTCCACCAGAAATTGAGAAGCTAAGGACAAAAAGTAATCTTTTGCTAAGCATATGTGGGACTGAGCAGTATAAATTACATTTTACCCCTGCTTAGAAAGCTTAAAGAAACAGCTTTTTCAGGTCCTATAAGATTTTTCCTTTAGCACCATGTAGTTTTTCCTGGGGTTTTAATTGGTTTGTTTCCATATGTAAACACCACTATGGTTCACTCATTAACTGGTTCACTAAGGTTAACTAAAGACTAATGTCTTATTTAAAAATATTCTGTCATTACCCTGCACCCACATACTGCAGCTCAATAGTAGCAGAAGGTGTTTGGCTTCCTGGAGTGTCATTTAAAGACTCATAGAAATAGATATAATTTTAACCTACATCTTTATTCACTATTTTAATGTGGGCTTCCAGCCTTTTTTTTTTTTTTTTTAGAATGTACTGGTAATTAAATAACTTATCCACGTTAAATAAAGATTATTACAGGATTTATTTATATGTAACAAATCTAAGCTTTTCTTGTTATTAGTCTGAAAACTGTAACATGAAAATTTTTTAGGCTTAGTCTTTATTTAAAAAAAAAATTTTCATAAATTTCTAAAAAGCTTTAACTCACAAGAAAAATGTCACAACTATCTCAGTCAGAAAATCACAAAGGAACATGGTCTACATTAAGCTTATTTGGATAACTTTGCATTTCCAATCTTTTTCATTGTTTAACTTTTTTTTTGGTAATTTTGTAACTTTGACTTGGAATATTCAGGCTAATATTGTGTTTGTAATCACAGAAAAAAAATACAATATTTTCTAATGGTCGTTTCCCCTTTGATTGATAGACAATTATAATTCTAGATTTAGATCTCTGCATGTAATATTTTTTCATTCCACTCTCAATATAAATGAGCAAGAGAAATTTGTAGAGACTGGAATATACAGGGTCTTATAGATCACAAATCAGCTTCCAGATTGCAGTTTACTTTGATATAAGCAAATCAAAGGGCAATACACACTTAAATGAAAACAGTTAAACAATGCTACCTCAGTAGAAAACCTATTTCCCATGTCATAAACAATTTATATCAGGGAAAAATTACACCAAGCATTTTGGTAAGTATTCTTCTAAAGGAATTAAAAAAAAAAAAAAATCTGGAAAGTACAAGACTAAGTTTCATAGCTGTTTACTTATTGGGTCTTCAGCTGAAGAGATGCTGGTGGGCTGGTAAAGATTTTGGCCTTTACTTTATCTTGCACTTGCATTCTGTTTCCAATTCTGCAACAAATAAAAAGTTCTGAAAACTTTCCTTGGGCAACTGGCATCCCATCACAACTTTTTGGCAGATTACAAACTTCTAGACTTGCCTTTCCTCTCAGGAATAGCAAATGCTTCAAATAGCTACACTTTCTACAACCCATGCTTATGTTCCTGTATGAACATAATCTGATCTTCGAGGATCAGAATGGCAACTGGTCAGGCTGTAGAACAATGTGCGGAAAGCATTCAGTACAGTTCATTAAGTACCAGCTAAAATCTCCCATCTCAAAGACAGAAGGGCAACAAAACTGGTGAGGGGTCTGAGGGACAACTCTTACGAGGAACAACTGAGGGAACTGGGGCTGTTTAGCCTGGAGAAGAGGAGGCTGAGGGGAGACCTTATCACTCTCTACAAGTACCTGAAAGGAGGTTGTAGAGAGATGGGGACTGACCTCTTCTCCCTAGTGACAAGTGATAGGATGAGAGGAAATGGGTTCAAGTTAAGCCAGGGGAGGTTTAGGTTGGATATTGGGAAAATTTTTTTCACTGAAAGGGTTATCCAATATTGGACTAGGCTGCCCAGGGAGGTGGTGGATTTGCCATCCCTGGAGGTGTTTAAAAAAAGGGTAGACGTGGTACTTGGTGATATGGCTTAGAAGTGGTTTTTGTCAGGTTAGGTTAATGGTTGGACTTGATGATCTTAAAGGTCCCTTCCAACCTTAACAATTCTATGATTCTATAATAATCTCAACACCGTTGCATATATCTAAATCCCAGCTGTAAATCATTTGGCTTTCTCACTCACAATCACTTCTAATATATAATAAAATACAACAAGACATTTTTTGTGCCCTGAAACTATGTCACACTGAATTACACTGGAGATCTAAGACACACCCTCTCCTGAAAAAAAAAGAAAAAAGCGCAGTCTTTTTTTCCTTAAATAACTGAGAATTCCTTTTTCTTCCCACAATTCACACCTCCTCAGTAAATAGTTTGGAAAAATGACTAGCTGAGCATAAAGGAAAGGGGATTTCATGCATTTCCAAAGCTAGAACTTAACCTGAAAAGAGCATTTTTCTAAATAAACAATGGAAGCCATGTGATAGTAGGGCATGACTGTTTTATTCATCAAACTGAATGATACTAATATCACCATGCAACAGTTCTTCACTGCTTCAGATGCTATATTTTTACTTCACTCTTTTGGCATTCTTTCTCACCATGTGAGACAAATATAAGAATTATCTCCCTGATGGATAATATTACAAATAGACTCCAAATAACTGCCACTGACATAACTGCAGAGTGGAAAGATGCAATATATGTATATGGAATGCGACCCAAAATCCTTTACTAGTGCCCTTGGCTGAAATTCACCACAGCCCTGGAAGCATCAGACCCAAGAAAAAGTAGATGTAATGTACCAGCAAACCTAAATAGTAACATTTTATGCTCAATTTTCATTTTTGTAAAACAACCGCATATTGTGCAGCACTTCGGTTACATCAAACTTATGAAATGATCAGGCTTATAAAAATCACACAAGATTGAATAAGGGTAGTTTGTCAGTGGTTTTGTTAACAGTATGGAATATGTTACCAAACAAATGAAAGTTCAATAATTTTAGTAATTTAGGGTGGTTTCTGTGTTTTTTTTCTTGTCTGGTTAGTTGGTTGGTTGGGTTTTTTGTGGTTTGTTGGTGGTTTTTTTTTTTTTGCAGTTCCCAGCATCCTGTTAAATTTTCAGTCTGTTGAATAAAAGATAAACAACTGAAACTATGAAAGCAGACTGTGTCTTTAACTTCTGCCTGCTGATTCACTAGGTTTAGAAATCACAGGAAATTGTGTTCATCTCATACCTTTAAGCCGTTATTCCTGACACCCAAACTATTTGCTGGGAATACAAGACTAACACGTGTATCTGTCAACAAAATGGGTCACCTCTATAGTCTTCTATATTTTCTTTAGTTGAAATCAATAAAGAAGAAATCAGAAACATCAGACACTGGAGGGCAGGAATGATGAAGCGCTTAACATTGCTCCCTGATGTCTATATCCCAAGACATGTGGCTGACTCACAACTATTTTATAGGTTTTCACATTTTACCTGTTTGTGCATCCTCTAGCCCTTCTAACTCTTGCATGCTAAGACTTTTGCATGCTTATGTCTTTGTCATAAGGTTATGAACAATAATGCTGAAACAGATTATTAATTTAATTTTTAACATTTTGCATAACATTAATATGCAAACAACATACCTTCAGATTACATCTCCCTCGACATATGATTTGTGTATGTGTGATATTGCAGGCAAAAAACCAAACCTGTAAGCAAAGCAGTGTTAATACTATTGTAACTAAAGTGTATCATTTTCATTGAGATGTAAATGAAGGATGGGTTATAATTACTTCACTGTGAAAATAATTACGGTAAATAATTTATATATTTCTAATCATTTAAAAGAGAATCCTTTATTACCTAGAGTAAAAGCCATGTTTGGTCTTCCAGCATCAGTATCATATCACATACAGGAGAGCAAAATATAAATCAATATTAATGCAAAGTAGACAAAACAACAGAAAAATCACAAAAACAGTAAAGAAGACAAATTTTCCCCCTGCCAGAACGCATCTCCTGAGTACGTCTTGACTGCAAGGTCATCAACTCCAGATATATAACCTTAAAGTATTACTCATTGGCAGGGATGTCACTACAGGTGATTAACCTGGTAACTGATTATGACAGCTAGTAAGGCAGAGAAGTAAATTTCAGATTTACTAGGCGACTAAAATAGAATATTTATGGGAGCTTTTAAAAAATCCAGCAGAAAACTGCACTCATCAAGATGCTTCATTAAAATGAGAATAAGGGAATATATACAGAAAGCATTTTCTGGCTTACTATTAATTTTGTCCTAGGTTTTTACCAAAGGAGAAAACCCACAAGAAAGTAACCGGACAGTCCTGACAGAGACGCAAGTTCATATTATATCCAAATTTGATAAATTTGGATATATCAAATATATATCAAAATACATATTTTTGATCAATATATATTCAGGATCAAAATCTCAGTTTCAATCAGTAATTCCAAAATTTGGACCTGGATTTCAAACTTGTCCAAATATCAGAGGGATTTAGATATATGCATTTTGATTTAGAGTCTTCTCAGTGCATGCTGAAAACACAGGGAAGCAAAGCAAGATGTTTAAAGTGTGCAGCCTGGCACACACAGAGCTGTCAGAGGCCGTGACTTGCAGTATACAACCTACAACGTCTGGTCAGAGTTTGAAATGGCAGTCAGCAGGGGCCACGTCCACCTACACAGGATCATAAGGCAGAATTGGGCATCTAAGTCAAAAAATGTAACCCTGGTAATACAAACAGCTGTATTTTATTTCAAAAGAGGCATAAGACATTTACACATTTTTGACAAAGTCAGAGCACAGCAAAATGTGTCTGTATTCTTGTTATTTAGCAAGGTACGTTCAATCCTCCTTTAGTGAATGTGGCAGCAATCATCAAACACAATTAGCATTATGTATGTGCATAGCAAATAAACTTTTTATAAGCAGGAAACAATGACAAAAACTGTTGCGATGCCAGCACCGTTTAAAACACAGAAAAGCAGAGGATGTCGCAGAGCCAACTGAGCACATAAAACTGTGGCTTTGCTACACCAAACTACCACCACAGGACTAGCACACAGGTTTCTAGGCAGATTTAGCTCAATGATTGAAAGAAATACAAATTCACCACAAAATAAGAAAGTCACAAAATGACATGAAAAATATTTTCTTTATATTCTGTTTTCACCATGAAAGCAAGGTACCAGCACTAGTGTATATTTGGTTGGATTGCTACTGAAATTCTGTCCTACTTTTAGATGTCTGAAAAATCTTGGCAAAAGAACATGATCATCATCTCATAGAGGTCCAGTGTTGTTTGTTTCCATAGGAAATCTCTAAAATAGAGTGTAAGATTTATCTGTTTCTCACAGATATAAAATGAAGGGTTGAGGTCCTGATTTCCTGCTGTTATTAATATCTTAGCTGAAAGGGGAAGATTTAAATAGTATTAAGGGAAGCTTTTTGGCAACTGCTTTAAGGAACGTCTACTGCTTGCTAATAGGCATTAAAATAATGAAATTAGTGCTGGTAAATTAGTCATTCCATGTAGTTTAAGACCAGCCTGAGATACCTTTGCTTGAACTGTGGACCTATGGTTCTACATGATAGAATCTTAACTTTTCACAATCTTCCTAAAAAGATGATTTTACCAAAAGTACAGAGCAATTACGTCATTCATTAGGCAGTGGTAACTGCATTTTCTTATAAGGTAAAGCCAATTCCCACATAAGAAATCACCTGTTTCTAGAACTTCAGCAGTTTACAGGATGTTAAAAATAATATTCTGTATGGTTTACCTTTTTGTTATTTCTGTATTCTCCTTTCTTTCTCTTCATATCCATTGAGGTTTCAAGAAAGGAAACATTACTAGTCTGATGTTTGTATAATTAGTCTACTTAGTGTACATTGATATTACTCATTTCAATAAGGTACACTTAAGAGTTGTGGTAGGGTTGGGTTGGTGTTTCTTTGCTTCCATGACAAACCAGTGCCTTACCAGTACAGTATACTGTATTCCAGAAATCTTGATTTGATAAACTTCCAAAAAAAGACCGCCAGAACTTTCAACTAAGCATTCTCATTCAGTTACATGCACACACCTAATCTTATTCTCCAAATAACTAATTACCATAGAGACAGCACCCACAGCAGCCATCAAACCTGCTCCATAAAAAACCTACTATAACATTTCTTCATTTAAAAGATAATGTTGTGGTTTAAGCCCAGCCGGCAGCTAGGACCACACAGCCGCTCATGCAGTTCTCCCCCTTCCCCCAGAAGGGCAGGGAGAAGAGGGAGAAAAGGAAGGGAAAGGGAAAAAACTTGTGGGCTGAGACAGTTGAATAAAACAATAACAGAAAGGAACAATAATAATGGTAAAAGAATATACAAAACACCAGTCCCTCTCACCATCTGATAAATTGGTGAATTAGCACCATCCCAAGCAGTGCTCGCAAGTATCCCTCTTCCCCTGGCTAACCCCATTTATATACTGAGCATGACATCTATGGTATGGAATATTCCATTGGTCATTCCTTCGTTCTACCTATGCTTCTTATCAGCTTCTATAGGAAGCTGAAAAAAGTCCTTGAAAAATATAAATATCACCTGGCAACAATTAAACCAGTATGCATTATTGACATCCCTTTCATAACAAATCTGAAACACAGCATCCACCAGAAAAAAAAAACCAAATCTATCCCAACTGAAAACAGCACAGAGAAATAAAGAAATATTGTGCAATTTGATTTCTTTAGCAATAGCTATGTCTACACAGCACAGTGGAGCACAGAAGAGTGCTGATGGGCTACCTCTGGACCGCTACTCTGACTCACACTTTGCGTTACTATGTGAAGGTACTATCCTGGGCCCTGAAGGACTCCAGGTACACAGCCACGGCTTTGAATCAGAGCTCTTTAGTCCTGCTGCTCTTTTTTTGAGGTGTCTTGGGAACAATTTTTGAATGGACATGATCAATATTTTTAATATTTGTCATTAAACTTCTCTGAAAAACATCTTTGTTAAACTTTTCATGTATGAGTTGGCTGTATTGGACGTGTGCATGAAGATAAAATTAATTGCCAAAAAATTAATGTAAAAGGTAGGGCTAGGCTTTGAAAGAAATCTCACAAAATTTCAGACAACAGCACAGTATTTTAAAGATAGAACTAAAGATAAAAATTTCCCGCAGAATCAGGCTGGTGTCGTCTTTTTCATTCTTGAACATTTAATAAAATCTGTGTAAACTCTGTCAAAATTTGTATTTACATTTTCAAATCTTTGTTTGTAACATCTCAATATCTGTCAGAAGTAAAAATATGCATGACAAAACCTTTGAGTTTCTGAAACATTTCTCAGTTTTGGTAGCAATTTTTGTATATAAAGGCAAACAATTCCTTTAATATATCCATATTGGTGATACTCATTACCAGTTACCAGGGGATCAAAATAGAAACCACAAAGAGAGCCAAGGAAGAATATTTAATAGTTTAAAATTTTGTTTAGTCTAGTGGGATTTTTAACACTGAAACATGTAGTTCCCAGCTGCCCCGATGTATTTGAAAATCCTTCCAAGGGTTCAGAACTAAGTACTTACATGACTTATATGACTGAATAGTTCGGTCTCAATGCTAGAAACCTCAGTACACTGAAAAAAATGCCCCACGATTAGAAACATATTGCAGTGCACTTTTCAACTGACAAGAAAAGTGGTTAAAATATCTCAAAAAGATGCAGATGTCAAACATTAATCATAACCAGTACACACTGCTATGGTCCAGTAACTGTTGGTACTTAATTTCAACAAAATCACGATCCTTTCTCAACCTTTTCTATGTGGCTGTGTAAACATGACAGCAACTTTAAATCTTGTTGACAGTGACTTCCGTACCTGTCAGCGGGCAGGCAGCTGCAGTTCAAACGGTGCTGCACAGAAAAGCACTTCCAAATTCCCATCCTGAGCTCCAAACTCAACTAACTATTTTGGGACACAGTTGAATGCTAAGTCAAAAATGTCACTGCTTTACAAGCAATTAAACAATTAAAAAGTATGGCTATGAAGCAGGGAACAAAGGTTAATTAGAAATGAGAATCAACTGGAATTTGAAGCAGGACAGAACACTTTTTCAGCCACCTTCAGAGATAATTAAATCAAACTTGTAAACCCCACAATTTTAAGGATAGGATATCTTCAGCAATATACCCAGATTATGACAACAATTAGGAACATGATAGACATATAATTACTTCCGTGTATATTGCACGTACCTGCCTACATACAGAAAAGCTATTACCCCAAACGCCTGTTAGTAAACTAGAATTCAACCATGATTTCCACTGCCATTACTAGAGACATTATTTGAGAAGTTTGGGCAGAGCCAAAAGAGTAGAAATAAATGCTGCATGAATTCATTCGTCATCCTATGAAGTTCTGTTGCTTGATTATTTTCTTTAATAACATATCTTACATTGTCTCACTGGGTACAATCAGAGTTTTATTATTTCTTAGATCATGTATTTTTCTTTAGTAACATTTTGTTGATTCAAGTCATTCCAAACAACACCACACACAATAATGGGTTCAAACAGAATGACTGGAAGGACTTCTGGATTCCAACAAACATCCAAGTTTGTCTGTAGCAGAACGTGATTATAAGACACAAGATTAAAGGAGAAATATCAGATGAAGAGGATCTTTTAAGCTGGTCTAAACAACATATTTAGTTTTTAAGCCTGAATTTTGTGCATATTTTGGGGTTTGCATGTTTAATATTTTTAATATTTATCCATATCAAGACATGAAAGATCAAAGTGAAGTTGTAGTAGGTATGTTTGCCTTTTCATATCTCAACTCTGTTGTATTTTAATATTCATCCAACCCCAAAGGGCAATTTCAGCCACCAAAAGCATCAGTGCCTACAGGCTTCTGTTACAGAGAATTTCTATTGAAAAAATTTGGCATCTTTCTAATTATATTCCAATCCTCTGGGGAAAGTCCCTGTATTGTAACTGCAGCCTGGCATTACTCTCTGCAGTTTCTTGAACTAAATAAAGAAAGCGTTAGCAATTTGATTAGTAGAACCTGATTGCTTTCCCTGAACATTACAATATGTTAAATGAGAAGCTGCATAAAACAAATAAATGAAGCAGGTGCATGTCAGATTCTGATTTGGAAGACTGCCAACTGATCAACTCCACCAAGGTTTTATTATCTAACCAGAAACACATTTTGTTGATGCTTAGATTTTTCCCTCAAGAATAATTTCTGCCAACACTGGAAACAGCTCAATGAACAAAACGCTGTAACTATTGAAGATTCAGGTAAATGCTCTGTAGCAAGCATTGTGCCCAACAGCCTCTTAGTCCTCTGTATATGCATATAGACACACAGGCAGGCTAGTCTGAAAATATATTCCAATCTTTATGCCAACAAAAAAACACCAAAACGACAGCAGGACATCAAAAAGAGAGACCATGTTTTTCCACGGTCTTTGTGATAAACATTAAAATAATGATTGAACAAAAAATCTCATATTCAGTAATTTGGAGGGCATATTTTCCAACTGGATAGCTTCCTTTGGATCCTAGTAAACAGCTGGAGGGGATGGATAGAATATTTGGTAATATTGTCTACTTGGCTTTTCTTCTGCTTTCATCAAACTTTTAAACAGTTTGCAGTGGAAAAGCATGACTGTAACATCTTGTAATTATGCCCAGTGCATATTATTTGCAAGAATGTCAGACAAAGTGATCTGCCACACACTCATTCCATGACAAGAATGTTACCAGTTTTAATTGACATTTTAATGCTGCCTCTAGTTCTTGTAAAGTATGTATTGCAGTATTGTCTAGGTCTACACTTGCACTGCGTTTCAGTCCCTGGGCACTGTTTCCCTCTCCCCCCGCCTTATATGGGAAGATGTAAATCCTGCTGCTGACACAGATGCTCAAGAATTTGTTGTCTTAACAGTAACCGCAGATTTACAGAAGCATATTTTTTTGAGCATCAAAATTGCTATTTTCAAGACTATTTGAATCAGTTCAAATGCTAAGGTATTTCTTCCACTCTGTATTACAAAACATTTTAACCTGTTTATGGCTCCTGTTCTCAACTCAAGGATAGCACACATAGCACGGTAGCACCTAATAGTACCTTTCCCCTTGGGCAAAGGTTCTATGAATACTGATTAAACATATTTACTTTGTATGGTTTTTAATATGTATATCACTAAAGGAAAATTCACAAAAGCATGTTTACGGTAGAAGCCTAAATTGCATTGTCCTTCAGCAAGGTACACGTACTTTTGCAAACTGTACATCAAATTTGCTAGTGGAACCCATGTTTTTTTTTAACCATTGTGAAAAAGTTTATAAAAAAGAAACCTATAACTTTTCAGAGGGAAAAACATTTAGTCCTAAGCATTTTACTATTGTATGGGTAATACTTGCAGAAAATAATAGAAAAATTAGTTGGAAGAGACTTCAAGCAGTCCTGTACTGTCAGACTCCTACCACAACAAAGGATTAAAAATACCTAACTCATTTTTGGCAGATGATTGCTTATCATTTTTATTGTTCGTTAAAGCCCTTAGTGATGGAGATTTCATTGAATGCTATGAAACTAATACAAGGGAATCTCTCCCACTGTCCTTACTTTGAGTATTTCTTTGTTCAGGCTTTATATAAATGTTACTTTCTGCAACAGAAGCTCAGCTGTCCTTGAGGGGTTGGGGACATTTCTTGCCATTCTTTTCACTTTTCTTTAAAGCATTTGAAGATGTACCATGTCTCAAGTCCTCTCTTCTCTATTCTTAACACCCACAATACTGTTCCATTTCTTTTTCATAAGTTACATTTTCTAGACTTTGGATCCTTCCTTCTCTGCGTCACTCGATTCTCCCCAGTTGGTCCCAATGTTTCTTGAGGTTTATGTCAAAAAGTGACAAAAGAACTCCAACAGAGGCTTTATTAACACTGAGTGGAGAAGAAGGATTACTTCGTATTTCTGAATACACTCCTGCTTTCACATCCCAGGATGAGGCCTGCCTGTTTCCACAATGGCAGAACATTACTGATCATGTTCAGTTTATGATTCACAAAAGGGGACTTGTAAACCACTAGGTTTACGATAGCAATACTGCTATCTAACGGGTCATTCTTAACTTTTGTACATGAATTTTCTCCCCTAAGAGTAGTACTTTGAATTCTCCTTAATCAACTATAGTTTTTCATATCAGACCCTTTTTTCAATTTGTCAAGCATGCTTTGAATTGCAATTCTGTCCTACAGAGTACTTGGATCCCCTCCCAGCTTGGTACCGTCTAGAAATTTAGTAAGCAATTGTCTATGCCTTCAAAGCCATAAATAAAAACACTTAAAATATCTGTGTGATGCCAATTCTTTATATACACGTTTTTTTTGCAAAGACAGACTATATTTGCAAGGAAAAGTTCTGAACAAATTCAGTCAGGTTAAAGGAGAAGATACCGTACCTTTTCAGTACGAACACCTTACTTTCAGAGGATAATAAAAATGATGGAACAAGTAAATATTGAGCTCTAAATTTGTATGACAGTGTTTTAGTGTTTTCTTATTGGTGCAACTATTATGTGAGAAGAAATCTGAAGGTATGGCAAGTCGCACAGTACTGTGTTTGCAAATACCATCAGTGTGCTATGTAAGAAAGACATAGTTCAGTCTCTGTTCCATCCCAGAATAAGTCTCCTCTATCATGCACCAGACTGCTCCCTAAAATTTTTATTATGTAAACTGCCTTAGACACAGGATTAATCCCAAATCCCAACTATAACTACAGATCAGGGAATTATCCAGCAGACTAGCTCCTTTATAAACCATGATCTGATTCCTCCTCAACGTAATTAACTAGCACCATCTATTATTATGATACATTACAATTATTCAGAAGTTTTAAAAGTCACCAATCTGCTATTCTGATTAAAATTCTTAATGAGTTGCTAACATTCTTGAAGACCTGGAAAAGAACAAAGGACTATCTGTATATGATAATAATTCTTAAACAAGAAAATCTTCCTTTGAGGAGCTCTTCAGAGATATAGTCTGAAAATGTCCAGTCTTACTGACAGCATATGGGATGAAATGAAATGAAGTAAGAACATAAGACCAGCTGTGCCGGGTCAGAACAAAGCTCCATATAGCCTGTATCCTTTCTCTGACACTGGCCAAAAGTGGATTATCAGGAAAGGGAAGTGTGTAGTGATATTTCATTCAAATACTCCTATCCTTTATTTCTCAGAAAGTTCTTCATGAACAGGTTGTATCATTGTGTCCCTCAGTGGATTTTTCTTCCACAAACTTGACTAGTCACCATCTCTTTCTGTATACTCCCGCTCTTAAGCAGTAAAATAAAAAGCACACACCTTTAAGTGTTTATGCTGCCTTACATTCCAATTATATCTCAAGTAGAACCACTTCCCACATGCTTTGGAGCCCAATATATTCCAGTCACAAGAATGGGAAGATAGAAAGACAAAAAAGTAAATTAATTACACCCCCAGAAAAGTCTTTCCTTCTTCGTTTTTGCTCCATTTCTACCTAGCAAGAAACACTATTTTAAAAAACTTGGCAACATAAGACCCAAAGCATTTTCAAAAGACAAAATTTCTGTTTTACAGCTGGTATACTCTCACTACTGGGGCCAGGCCCTTTTCTGAGTATGCATGCAGGGGCCAGCTGCATCATTTTCTCCACTGAGATCTGATCGTTTATGCTGTAAGAAAGAAATATAGTGAATTGCATTTGGATAAAACTAATGTTAGGAATGGAAGAACGGGTCATCTAATCTATCGCCTTTCTCCATAGAACTGGTCTTTACCATAGTGTGTCTTTCTGTCCTTTGCCATCTTAACTGATGGGGGAACTGCAATGTCTACAAACAGGAGAACATTTCGTACTTTAACAGAACCAAGTTTTTTCTGGTTTTGCAGAATTCCAGTTTCACATTTGTGTACTGACAGTTCTCACTGCCCACTACGCCACAGCTCTACCAGCAGTCTGCATACAGGCAAGAGTCACTGTCAGAAATGCCAGTAACAGTGCTGTACCAAAGACGTCCCTCAGCTAGGGAGGCTTCCTTGTAAGCCTGTTTATATAAGGTTTACTGGGGAAGAAACCCTGTCATTTTCTCACTTTCTAAAGCATTAAATTAATAAGAGAAGCTAACGTCCTGGGGTGTCCCTCTGAAAACTCTCCTAGAAAATCAGCCCCAGCAGCCTGAACTGCTGAAACAGCAGGACACCACAAGCAGCTGCTGTTTCTTTGTCATGTCATTTTCTGGCTGGCAGTCTTTTTTAAAAATGCAAGAAATGCAGTCAACACCCACTGCTAAAATTTTAAAGCTACTGCTTAAAATAATGCTTTCACAGGGAGACAGTGCTGCAACACCTCTACATAAAAGGTATCTGCCCTGCATCTGTTCACCCCTCTATGTGGGTTGAAAGGAATCTTGCTCAACTCAACATTCTGCACTTGAGATCAAGCGAGATGCTTTCATTTTAAACTGAAGCCTAATTTAAAATAGGATGGCACAAATTGTACCTGCAGCTACAGTTGTAATGCATGGATATATCTTTGTTTGAAAGGTGCCTCAATTTCCTTCAAAAAGAAAGGAGAGAGAGACTTATGCAGCAAGCATATAACTCAAGGTGAACTTCACCTGGCATGCACTTCCTAGAAGAAGAAAGCAAAACATGAGTGAGCTCATAGGAAAGTTAAGAAACATCTGTAACAAAGGATAAGCTAGTTGCGGGGCTCATATTTCCCTGTTATAATCTTCATTTGACTTCAGGGCCGTGACCACACCTGAGAATTACACTCCTTATTTTTCTGCACTAAGCAGAGAGAAAGAAAACACAGGGAAAGAAAACCCCTACATATATTTGTATTTATTATAAAATGACTTAAAAAAATCAGTCTCTAGTATCAGGATAGATTATTTCTAAGAGGCTTTCTGAAACTGGACTTTTTAAACAGTTGGAGAGAGAAATTCTTCTGAGAGCTAATTTCCTTTGGCTTTAATAAATACAAGTTCATAGCTTTGGAACAGAAGATTTAGGATTTTTCCACAGTCTCTAACCACCATAACACCGATTACATTTTTGCAGTTTTGCTTTTGATGACACTCAGTGCTGAAACACAGTTTTTCTAGGAGAGTCCTGAACATTAAATACTCAAAAAGTCGGAGGTGCAAACATTGAGAGCCCTGAGGAATGACTTCCTACCTAATTTGGACTCGAAGAGAAGGTATGTAGGCTCAGCTCAGTTTGTTTAAAGTAACTCTTTTGTGTCAAGAAAAAGACAAGAAAATCTTCTCATACTTTAAAACCGTTCAAAGGGAAGGGGTCATTAAAAAAAAAACCTAAGAACT